>DWQW01008297.1:0-14104 GCA_018249695.1 Heliconius erato demophoon
ATTATGATGAGACGTATATTATATAGGTAAAAAGAACATAAAGTTACAAAAATATATACGTGTAATACATAATTAGCTTTATGTATATTTTACAAATATCAAATATCAACAATGGTCGTATTTTTTTTACTTAAAACACACAAAAATTCTTTGACGATAATGTCGTTACAAAAATCATATTAGAAGTCATTATAGTTGTCATTCGATTGTGCTTATTAAATCAGTAATCATGTATTTTGAGCGGGCGAAGCCGTGGGCGAGCCGCTAGTGTATTAATATTATACCAATTTGTCAATGATAAGTACATCGAAGTATTATGTTTATGTTAACCCTAACATGCCAGGAAAAGCGTGAATTTCTATATAATCAATCAAAAAAATTAATCAATCAATCAAAAAATCAAAATGACTTATTACAAGGTTTTATGAAAAATTTATGAAAAAAATATATAATTCGAAAGAATATCCTCACTTTCCTTTCAACCCTACTATATGGTAGGGTGGGGAAATTAAAAAACTTTATGCTCCACGTACGGCTATATATATATTTTCCTCGCAAACAATTTGTTTTGTACGAGTATGCCCGTCCGATGTAATCGATATCCGCTAATTGTATTAATGCACTTTGAATGTGCACTTTGAGTGTACAGCTAATTTAATTTTCTATTATAAATATCTTTACATCAATCTTCATTGTTTAGACAAAACGTGGCGTTGAGTTCCGCCAGTCCACACAAAATGTCGATAATTGTGTGGGGAATGGAGTGTTAAGACCGTAAGTTCCCTCTGCCTATCCTGGCTCTGCTTGACCTGGACCCTTCTACACCCTAGGCATAAAATTATATTTAAGATTAATCATAATTCAAAATAAGGTATGCCCCTGATTGGAATGGAAATCGAACCCACAATTGTCGCGTTTATACGCTACGGCCTAAACAATTTAAAGGCAATAAATAGTAATACCAATAAATATATTAGGAAGCGATTAAACTATGTAAGTATCAATAAATGTCGGTGGAATAACGTATTGGACGATTTAAGTGTCTAAAACCCAACACGTGAACAAAGAACTTTCAGGGCTCACGTTCTTTTACAGTCGTTACAGACGTTTTAGAGTAATTAATGGATTTCTATTTTATTACTAGCGAACCCACGCGGCTTTGCCCGCTTGAACTATACGAATGTTTATTTAATATGTATGTGAAATTATTTCTATTTTTCGATAATTTTAGTAAGAAAATATAAACCTAAAAAAATAAAATAAAAAGAGTAATAAATAAACATAGATAAGTAAAAGGAATAAAATTCTTAATTTTAATAAACAAAATAAGTAAAAGTAATATTAAGGGGATATCGTAATATTACAAAAACTACCTAACTAAATTAAATGAACAAAAAATAAAAATCAATACTAAAAGAAATTATTTATATTTGAATAAACATTGATAACTGAAAAAAAACTCAATAATACCAGCTGTATACAACACAAAATAAATATTTAAAAGTAATTAATATTAAAAGTAACACCAAATATAGTAATAAAGAATAAAACAAATCAAAATACTTAACCTAACCAAAAAATAAAAAAAAAACTAACTTACCAACTTACTACTCGAATAAGCGGAGAGAAAAAAACAAAAATATGAGTTAAATACCACCAACAGCAAGCAGCATACAGCGAAATGTATGAAAATTTACAAAACCGTCAACGTCGTTTCGGGTCCGGTTCCGTAACTGAGCCCCCGTGCGTACTGTGCGGCTCGTAGGCTATATCATTTTGAATCATTGATATTTTACACTTTCAGCAGAGTGTTAAGTCACTCCTTTATTAACTTTCTACCCTTATGTGGATCGGCTCGCCTTGTTTTACTAGATCTAAGTAGTTATACAAATTAATTATAATTAATAATTCGATTTGAACCTACTATGATAATTTGTATAGACAAGCATGCGCCATGCAATATTATTTTATTTAATATTTTTTATGTCACTTTCTATAATAATAAAAATTAACAAAAGTATTACCTACCTTACAAAACCTTATAGTTTCTTTTACATTTTTAAAGTGTTATTCTACACCTAGGAAAGAAAAATAATTTTCAGAAAACATATAAAAAATTCAACGTAGCGGGATTTGAACCCACGTTACTCTGGAAACTACCTAAAAAGTATTTAACCTTATAGTTATTTCCGCCATCTATCAGAACCTATCGAGCAGAATTTAGTTCGTGAAAAGTTTTCCCGATACATTCGAACTAGTAATGAAGTTGTTATCAGCGAACGATAAATCTCTCATACACAGAGACGGAAGTTACCAAAACGACGCGACGTTCACATCGAAGTTTTCGTAAATCTAAGCTTTTTTTTTTTCAAATCAACTTGGTCCCCAAAAGTTACGTACTCGGTCCCTAAAGGAATGTTTGTTCATTTAAAACTTAAATATGGAAATGGTGATATTTTAAATGACTAAGTGATAATTTAATAGTGAATTACCAACATAATGCTTAAACTATATTATATTTGTGATAGATTATAATAATATCAGGCTAAATAATAGTAGGCATAAAAAATATTTTATTGTTAAAACATTCCATTCTCGTGATGGGTGGCGGAACTCAACGCTGTGATTTATCTGTCAGAGAAATGGGGAAAATCTAAATAGCATAAATAAAATCATTCCTATGATTATGAGTGGAATCATTCCTCAGATCCACAATCATCGTGCGGAATTGCACAAAACACCTCAAAATCTTAAAATCACTTAGCTTCTTAAACTAACAGTAGTAAAATCAACGCAAACTCAACATTACATTCTAACAAACAAACAAATCAACAAACTAATACATCTACAGAGAAGATGCTTAATTAAAATTTTATGCAAATTTCTTAGAGTTGAGAGAGCAACCATTCAGTTCCATTACCCGTAAAACAATACGAATTTAAATCACATTCAAAATTTTGCATTTCGATTAAAAGCTTCAAGGTAGGTAGGTAGGGAACGCGTGCCTAAGTGCAGAGCAAACAGCGGTACCCGGCTAACTTGGGCAGCACCGTCCAGTCTAATCAGAGCCCCCCCGTTTGCTTGTAAACTGGCAGATGGTTGGTGCCAACGGTTGGGTGGTCTGGGACGTGGGTGTCGAAGTATATTGGCCGGTTCGATTTGATCCCAATTAAAGTGTGTATAGAGCCAAGCCGCTTATGTAAATGACGATCCGCGGACGCATCTAATGGCCCGTGTGGGGGACTATGCACTTTTAATGCATCTCCGCTCCTACGTAGATGTACTCGTTAGATCTTTGCTAATGCTATAAATTTAGGATTGGATTTGCTAATCTGTGACATTTTGACTTCTTAATTTTAGTAAATATTACTATTGTGAGAGATATTTCTAAGTTTGAGTAAATATTGGGAATTGTCTCGAGTGCATAACGGAGTGTCTTCACACTCTATTTTCTCTTCTGCTATTTGCGTTTTTATTATTTTCTCTAAACACTGCGGACTTATTTTCTAAATAATTAACTATTCATTTTTTTCTATTACTTTAACTGAGTCACTCACCACGCAATGCCTCGACATTACTTGAAAGTGGAGTACGGAAGTATATTAATGGAAACAGGTTCCCCAGGTTCCGTCTGCTCACACTGCTATATGCAGGATGCAGAGTGAAGCTTTAACTAGGCTACAACCATAACACAATTATCTTCAGATATATAATTAGTAAGAGCGTCCGATATATCTATGTATACAGGTTGCATTTTCAAATAACCAAATTTTGGACGTAATTACAATATATATATTCTCGTATATTATTAAGAAATTAATAAATTAAAATTCACATTTACCGTTTGTCGTTCATAATTAATTACACCGCCGTAATTGGCTTCAGCGTAGCATTTATTGTAAATACAATTCGCATAGAGAATGATTAATTAATGTGTGTACTACTGACAACTAACTATTACTAACACGAGTTTCAGTGTCGGCGGTGCACCGCGGTCTAACCGCTTTGCGGTCGTATAAATTTGTTTTTATTTTTTTTTTTTGACATTTCTAAAGGCCAGGATTAGAAAATGGTTACTTATTCCGCTACTTTCACTTTTTTATACGGAAAACGTATAAAAAAGTGAAAGTAGCGGAATTTGAACCCGCGCCTCTTGCAAGCCGTCCAAGCGCTCTGATAACTAAGCCATATGTTCTCATCAAGCTATGTCAAAATTCTTATACGCTTGTTGCAACTTATTTAGTAAGGTTGTAACAAGCGCTTGGACGGTTCTAAGAGGCGCGGTTTCGCATCCCGCTACTTTCAAATTTTTATACGTTTTCCAAAGCAGTATTTTTCTTTCCTAATTGTGGAAAAAAAATTTTAAAATGTCAAAAATATTTAAAATCTTAATGGATATTGTTTAATTTATTGCCATTCCATTAAAATAAAATTTATAATTGTTATAGATTTTTCAAAGTGAGAAAAGAAATATTATCTATGTAAAAGAGTAGCTAGAGGAAGTCCAAAATAGAAATTTTACTTGTTTTCTACACTAAAACAGAAGAATTAAGAGTTTATACTACCTCTTTTTAGGGTTCTGTACCTCAAAAAGAAAACAGAACCCTTGTAGGATCACTTTGTTGTCCGTCTGTCAAGAACATTTATCAAGTCAAGGAAATATTTCGGGTCTACGGTCCCTTAGAGCATAGAAAATGTAGCTTCTAAGTCAAGGCAATCGAAAAGTACCAGCTAAATGGTTGGTCGTATAGCCAAGTTTATGCTAAATTTTGTATGAAATTTGCTACGTAATCAAAACCTATTAAGTAATTAACCCACAATTATGAAATGAGGCACGAAGTAAGAAGTTACGATACAAATAAAGGAAAAAACCGAAAACTGAAAATTCATAGAGTTTACCCGTTACTCGAGAAACCTAAAATCTCGAAATTGGTAGGAAACTCTCTGTGAGATAGACATATATATATAGTTTTCCATTGTATCTTTATTTTTAGTTATAGGTAATAAGTAGTATGGATAATAACAACAACTAGATTTTAATTAATATTTATTTAAAATCCACTCACACCATTCATGTAAAGATCATTTCATTATTTAAAAGAATGTGAACGCATAATTAAACAAACGCATTAAAAAGAGCATTTTTAAAGTGAAAACTTCTTTAAACATTTTGGTAATGAAAAATCTGATAGAATCGCGTCACCGACATGCGAATGTTAATTGAACATCTATATCTATTACTATATATAAATTTCTTTAGCCTCATTAAATTTAAACGAAGTAAAATCAACTAAAGCCATTGCGTTTTTGCCAAAAAGCAAGTGCGAAAAGTTCTAAAATTCTAACGACCGCTAATCTTGTCGTCGCCTCGCTTAACAGAATTGCACGCCTCTGTAAAGCCAATCATCCACTGGATAGATTACGCGTTAATTAATTGAGATCACATAATTATACAGTTTAAATCGTTAAGGTTCAATAGGATTACCTAAGTATATTTGATTAGTTTATTGATATTGAATTTCTGAGGTTTTATTTATATGAATGCCATACCAATATTTACCGGGGAAAACACTGATACCATTTATAAACTTCATGATCTAATTGTCCTCCGTGTCCATCCGTTTAACGCCACTGTTCATCTTGCCAAACTAAAAAAAAAAAAAATTATAATGAAAATCTAATAATTATTAGTCTAAATCAAAATCGAACTCACAACCTTAATATGTCATGTCTATTCTATTTTTAAGTCTTTTATTCCATATATTATATATAAATCTCACTACACACTATCAAGCGTCTATCTGCAAGCTATAAAAAACTATACTAGTATTATACTAGAGGCCAAGTTTAACAAGTGGCAAAATTTAATAAAGGCAGCGATGGGGACGGCGTGCGTCATCATTTACATTTAAAGCACCAATTATGTGACGTCATTAGACCCCCTCGACGGTCATAAAACGCACCCAGCACGCACGATCTCGCCTATAGATGATATAAATTAGAAATAATATTTTTTAAATATATTTTTATCTCAAATAAATTGATGTTTTTTTTTTCTATATTAATGTTTAGTCTATTAGGATTAAAATGTGTTTTTTTAGATTTATTATTGTATATAAATCACATTTTGGATGTGATTATGGATCAAAGTTTCATCATCATCATCATCAACAGCCTATGCTCGTCCATTGCTGGACTTACGCATCTTTAATGGCACGCCAGTGAGCTCGGTCTTCGGTTCTTCGCAATCAGCTAATACCAACTGGCTACTTTACGTATGACATACGTTATGTGTGTATTAATCAATGTTATATAAGTATTTTAGGTATAACAACGAGATAGACGGAAGTAAATTCGAAAAATGTTTTATCGATTCAATCATTGATTTTATAAGTAATATTATATTATTATTTTTGTAATTTTTGTAAGCTGTAGGGTACTTGTTGTGGAAGATGAAAAAAACTAAATTTTGTTTCGGTATCGTTCCATTCAAATTGACCATAGCAGTCTCTCTTTATATTAAATCTCTTATAGAAAAACATTTTGAACATCTTTATGACACCTACCACCTTCTCCTATTTTGTTGTATAGTCTCTTTTTTACTGTACAATCTCCTTCGTGTGTCCTCCATACAACATGACATCAACGAAGTGATTTGCAACTCAACTGGCACGCTCGAAACGTCATAAATTACGAAATGAACTGAACTGAAAAGCATTTTTAAACAAACACTTTTTTTTCCAAATCGTATTTGAACACCTTACTACTTACTCACTATAACCAAACAACCAACCACCATAATACTTATCATACATTACACCCCTAGCTATTTACGTCCGATCGCTTGCAATAGGCAATGATTTATTCATATTCTAATCGACGCTAAACGCTCGAACAGTGATAACACATAGCTGTATAATTGCGTGCACTCGACCGATAATTCGAAGACGATTCACATAATTTAAGCCCCATTATCCGGTACATGTGCACTTATCAATACTTTACATCTAGATCGTAGATCTACATAGTTCTGGGGCCAAGAAATGGGGATTTTATATTTGGATCTAGTTAGATCTAGTTAGCGAGTCGAGTGGTTTATATTAACGTTGTTGATATTTTTTTAGCATGTATGTTGCGTATGGCAGGGTAGGCACAGGGAGCCTAGTGTTCAGACACTCCATTTTCTTCTTTTCGACCTATTTTCTGGACTTTGCTACTTTTTCTTTGTTTTGTTGAAAGCTAGGAAATGAAAGTATTACAATCTCTCAAGTGGAAATCAAAACCATAACTGTCACTTTTACAGTCAAAAGCTGGATCGTTGCGCCAAGACGGCCTCTGGTAAATGTAGTTATTAGCTAAAGCTGTGGAACTGATAGATATTTTTATAATTTTATGTTTGTGAAATTTCTTTTTAAATGTTTTAAAGTATTTGAAACTTAATTATTGTTGAATCATACTGTTTAATCTATAGCCTTACTAGCGGACCCGGACGCGGCTTCGCCCGCTTGAACTATACGAATGCTTATTAGATACATTTATGAAATTGTTTTTGAAAATATCTAACTAATTTAAATGAAAAAAATTATAAGTAAACGTAATCATATTAAAATATTAATAAAAAAAACTAAATAAAACCAGCTACATTATTAATATCATCAAAATAAATATTTAAAAGAATCAAAATTAAATGTGTTGTGTTATGTTTTAGCAAGTGCATGTGGTTATTTACACAATATTCAAATACAATAAAAAAAATATTATATTTTTTGTCCCTGTCTGTCTTTCTATTTCCCCGACCTAATGTCCAGAATAACTGAACTGATTTTTATTGGACTTTCAATGATCGATTTTACTGATTTGCCCGGGAAAAACCTTTTTACACGTTTTCCTTGCGCGCGTACATAGATACTATATGAAATAAATAAAGTCCTTTCTACATTCAATATGATAAGTTTTGCAAGCAATATCAAATAAAATCTCAAAAAACTAAAACTATAATTTATTAAGTGTATTACAACGGTATAGGTAACCATCCAACTGAGATGAAATAACCAACAATCATTCCTTAAATAATAAATACTTAAATAATATTATGCCGACGACGCGCAGGGCCGCCACTTACACCACACCAAGAAATTTACAAAAATCTAACTAATCTACTACTCGAATAAGCAGAGAACCAAAGAAAAGTATAAATTAATTATAAACAGCAAATAATTACATAAAAAATAACAGTAATTCGAAAATGTATGAAAATTTACAAAACTATCAAAGTCATCTGCCCGTTCGCGTCGGTCATACTATGCCGCCCGTAGGCTAGGTAATTTCGAATCAATGACATCTCCTTAATTATTTATTAGAATGTTATACAGTAAACTATAATTTCAGTCTAGATGAAATGCTAAAAGTGACTATTATATTCATTTTCATTAGGATCAATATCAAATTATAGAAAATACATAAGTACAACAAAAACCCGATAAATATAAAGTAAATTAATTAAAATGGTTACTTGTTGTTACTGTGTTACTTTGCTCAACCTTCGCGTATGGCGGACTTTTTTAAACATTAAACAACAATATTTTTGTAAAACATTGTTTTTATGTATCTCATAAGGTTGAGTCAGCGCACGCCATGTATGCGTTAAGCTCATTTTTTGTGACGTTTTCTTACAACAAACAAACTTTGTAAACCGTTGCTTACCAACGGTCGGTTGTTATTAACATGGCGGAATAAATTGCCTGTCAAACTAAAAAGTATTTTAAAATATTAGTATATATCGACAATATTACAAATATGAGAAAAAAAAGTAACCTATGTTCATCCAAAGACCCTCAAGTATCTCTTTATGAGTATTTTATCACAATTGAATTAGCGGTTTGGCCCTGATTGCGTAACAGACAGACAGACAGACAGACAGACAGACAGAGTTACTTTCGAATTTATAATATAGGTATGGATAGGAATATAGTATAAATTACATACCAGTATAGTATATTCATATATATACTATACTTTTATAAGGCTTACTTTTTCAATAGGTTTGCATCTGTTCTAGTCACGAACGGACTACACGGATACAAAATTTATATAAAATACATTTTTGTGTCAATTTTGAATGGAAATATTATTTCTGCGAATTCATAGAAGTGTTGCAAACTTCAATAAATTGTATTGAATTTGTTCCTGGATGGATACATTAACGATTTAGAAAATTTATTTAAGATATAAAAGTTTTGTGTTATTTATAAACAACACTATTGTCATAAAAATACGAAAGTTAAACTGCGACTATATGAATCTTCTTATCAGACACTCCATTCTCTACATTCCTTTGAATTTAAAATTATAATGAGAAAACTAAAATTATAACGTCAATTTGCTATCTACTAGCATTTGTTAACAATATTGTATGTATAATACCAGTATTCCATAATATTAGGATGAAATAGTGGATTTAACTATTTACCGCGAGCAGAATACCGTTTCCGGTTACATAAGTTTGCTTATTTTACGATCGAAACAGAAATATTTTATGGACGAGACTATTCAGCTTGCAACTTTGCAAAATTGTATACCATGAAATTAGATTTTATACATTGTTATAGTTATATTGATATAAGATGGTGAAAAGTTATTTTATTTTAAAATTATGTTATGAAAGTCATACGAGATAAAATGAAATATTAATTTATTAATAAATCAGCTTCACGCTGTATCCTGCACATAGCCGGATAGGCAGAAGAAACCTAGGGCTAAGACACTTCTTTCCCCGCTTACCGCCGAATTTTGGAGGCATTGCGTGTTGAGTGGCGGAACTCTTCGCCGCTCTTTGCTTTTTCATTTTTCTATCACTTTCTTCGCTCTGGTGTCGACCAGAGCGTAGAAATGGAAATATACAATTAAATAAATATTTCAGTTGCTCGAGTGGGGATCGAATCCACAACGAGTTTCGGTTACGTGCCTTAACAGATTCTGCCTATCCTCCTTTTCGCTGGATACACTGTAAAACTACAAAAAATATTTCAACAAGTGAGGGCTGAATATAATCGTACATTCGTCGATATGTAAAATTAGGGCTCTATTTGGCTTAATGTCTTAATATGTAATTTTTGATAAAATCAATTGGCGTAGATCCTACTTCATTATGCCAAGTAATTTGTAACTTTCAGTCTGTTACATTATATTAATAAATATTTATATAATAAAGGTTAAATTATTTCTATAATATTGCTATGTTGGTGTTATATAAGGTTTTAAAAATTAGCTATGAATTATTAAGGTACCCACAACTTATGTCACTTTTTTAATAAAAGTAATATTAAAGTAAGGTAAGTTGATATAATGCTCTTGTCATGAAATTATTGTCATTAAAGTGATTGAGAATAAATAATAATGTGCTTGAATATAATAGTTAGCTTAGTGGGAGCTCAGTGGCTAACATAAGATAATTGTTAATTCACATTAAGTATAACATTAAATAATATTTACTAGAAAGAAGGAAGGAACTTGAGGCCAGATGCGCACAGTTGCACAAGCGTGTGGTTGTAAACACGAGGTTGTGGGCTCGATGCACACTCTAGGGAATGAAATATTTCATATTTTCTTTTCCTCGTTCTTGTAAATAGGCAAAGTGCGGCGTTGAGTTCCGTCACTCAACACGCAATGCGTTCAGAATTCGGCGGAAGGTGAGGAACGGAAGTGTCTCAATGGACACGGAGTCTCTTAACACCATATTACCAGATGCCCTCTGCCAATCCTTTTATGTGCGGCGTGAAATCAAAAGAAATAGCAAGAAAATTATATAGTATCTATGCTTAAGAAATGTACACGAGATAGTTTACCACAACACATTTGTTTAAAACTTTAACAAAAATCATTTGAATAAGTCGAATGTTAAAGTTGCTACGCCCCTGCCAATTTTCTATTGGATTTTCGGAGGGTGCTCTCTGTCCGATTACAAAATGTATCATCAATTTGAATAATCACACTTTTGAACCAACCCCTAATTTTATACGAGTCGAGCTTAACCAACGATGCGTGTGAAAGGAAAAACAATTAAATACATGAAATGGCCAACTTGACGAGGGATAATACAGATATATGTATAAATATATAAGTAATTTTAATTATTTAAAGCCATAGGTGAAACCGCGTATTGTAGGATTTATGTAATTTACTTTAAGTCGATTTCTGCTTATAATTATCATGGATTCGAATCCGAGGCAGGGATATGCATAGGCAGTATAGAATAAGGGAACAAATAAAAAGTATAGAATAAGGGAAAAAAAAGTATGGCGTTAAGATCGTATTGTCAGTTAAAACAATGAGCATGTCTGAATTTACTTCATTGTATTTTATGTAATTATGTGTTTTTTTTTTGTCTTTGAACGACGTGCAGTTTGCGGAGAAAGGGGAGAAACACGAATAAAGTAACACATTGATGTTTTCAGCTTTACACACTCACTTAGTGCGTTGCACATTACAGGCTAGGTGGCGGTGTTCAACGCCAAATTTCGAATATCCGATTTTTTTTACTCCTATGTTAATACAACCCATAATCTCCCATAACATTACATACTATGCATATTTTATATAACTAAATCAATTAACCGAACTCTTAAACCTGTCCAAATGGAGGACAACATCGAAATATTGCAAAATTATTTTCATTACAAAGTTAGCGAGGGTCAGACGAACACTGAAGTTTCAACCTTTGAAAGCGCACAATGCGTCTCGTTCGTTCAAACGGGATGACCATTGAATCTCCACGATCAGTACTAGTATAATATATTTAGATGAAAATTTCATCGGATTTCTCGTTTTAATTAAAATGTATAGGTTGTGTTGTATGGTGGTGGGGTATATAAGATTGGTAGATAGTAGTAGTAGTAGATTCATTTTTATGATTGAAGAAAATCTTAAATTAAGATTTTTAATTTTTTTTCTGTTTATTATTGTTTGCTTATGTATTGTTATATACACATTTAACTTTAACATGTAACATCTGATGTTAACATTTTTTAAAATGTTATTCCACACTTAGGGAAGAAAAATACTTATTTAGAAAACGTATAAAAATTTGGACGTCGAAGTCGAAGTCGGTTTCAAATTTTTATACGTTTTCTAAATAAGTACACTTTACTATTGTAAACAATATGTATCTAATTGTCTTGTTCTATTAGTAATAATTATTTTTATATATTTTTTTATTTGAGCTTTTCGCTGCAGGTAAGACAGAGAGAACCTAGTGTATAAACATCCCATTCTTCATATTTGACCTGAACTTCCTGTTAAGTAACGAAATTCAAAGGCGCTTTATGTTAGCAGAGCTGGAAAACGCGAATAATTGATTTCCAGGAATAAGAATCGAGCCCACACATATCGTATTGTGTCAAAAATGTCGAAATCCACCACGATTGTTCAATGGTTAAGTCAAATTGCCTTAAAATATATATATTTTTAAAATACAAACAAAAAATATTGTTTCATATTTCCACATTCAAATTTTTGTAGCGTAGGTAATCTTTACTCTACAAATACCACTACCACTACCATACCATAATTTATTGTCACAAAAATAAATACGTATATCATTTTTTGAATTTCATATTTTGCTTCACAACTTGGGTACAATTATCACCAGATTTATTTAGGGGTGGTCCTTTGAGAGTCCAATACGTCTCACCCCATTGATGTCGAGGGCTAATTAGCGAAAGCGCAACCGACAGAGGGTGGGCCGTACGCGTGCCGGTTTACGCGCCGGTGCATTGATCGAACTGGTTGATGGCTGTTGTAATAATATGTTTTTAATTAGTTTGTGTGTATATAAGTTTTATATGTATATATCAACATATGTGTTGTAACGGATTTTATAATGTAAGTAGAGTAAATTAATAATTGAGTGATGTGTCACTAAAAGACATTTTTTTTTAGTTTAATAAATATATATTTGATTATAAGTAAAACTAAACCAATACTATCTAAACAATACAAAAATGTTCATATAATTACAAACCTAAACAATAGAGGAGTATTTTCTTTTACTTGTTTTGTCAATTGTAGACTCAACCGCGGGGGTGTTGGGGGGTGCACCTGTTGCTCGACGCGGAACCTAATCCTTCCCGAGATGAAATAAACAGAGCATTGGCCCGGCTGACGTCAAAATGCATATCTCTTTTTCGGAATTCTACATCCGTTGCGGAATTTTAACGTACAATGTAGTGTTTTCAGGGATGTGCGGCATTTTCGAGAATTTTGTTGTAAGATTTATATTGTAAAAGTTGTATTGTTGTGTGTTTTTGTGTTGTACGAAGATTGGATTTTGTTTAGTTGAGTTTCATATAAAGATATAAAATGTTTTGTACGTATGGACTTAGAAAGTTGAAATTTTCCATGTAGGTATGTAGTTTTGGAGTTCAGGCGTGCACTAAGAGAGTTGGACGAGCCGACTAGTTGTAATACTTAAAAACAATAATTTGTATAAAATATTTCATATTTCATAAAAAAGTAGCACCTCAAAATGTTTCACAATAAGTTTTATACATATACATATGTAGTTGCCAGTGTGTTTGTGACAAGTCTTAACTTATCAAGTCTCATCAAGTCTTAACTTACTTACTAAAATCGAAATTTGATGTATTACAAAATTATTTTTATTACGATAATATAAGTATGTTTTTAAATAAATCAGCAGGGTAGGCAATGGGAACCTAGTGTTAAGACACTCCGTTCCCCACTTTCTGCCGAATTCTGGAGGCATTGCGTATTGACTGACAGAACTCAACGCCGCGCTTAACCTTGACACCAGCGCGAAGAAATGGAAATATAAATTTAAGTAATATTTCATCTCCTCGAGTGGGGATCGAACCCACAACCAGTCGGTTTAACAGTCACACTTTGTGCCTGGTCTCAAGTATGTTTTTAAATCGAAAAATATGATCAATATCATTTCATATTTTTATTCATATGTTTCTATGCCGCCATTGCATATATTAAACATATTATAATCACGTTTGTAAATAAACAGCACTGACGTCAGCGCTCAGACTGTATTCGTGTCAATGTCTTCTAACGGAAATAAACCGATGCAGTTGGACAAAAA
>DWQW01008298.1:0-14101 GCA_018249695.1 Heliconius erato demophoon
CTACAGTAACGAGCGTGCTCTATTTCAGGACTATGTAATTAAGATAACTTTACATTTCACGCCTTTATGGCGCAGTGTATGACTGAATGCGGTGGTAGTTTGGGTTCTTATTCGGATTATTTTTTTTTTATTTCACGTTGTATTCTGCGTAAAGCAGGATATGATAAAGGATCTTCGTGTTAAGGCACTCCGTTTCCCATTTTCCTGAATTTTCAAGATATTGCGTGTGGAGTGGTGTAACTCTACGCCGCGCTTAGACAAATGTTTACGTTTAAAAATTAAATTTTCGTTTTGTGTTATAGTGAGACAATTAACTACGATACGAACTTACGATTAATTAATTACGATACATTATTATTGTGATTGCATTTTTCAAAGAACATAGTGACGAAATATATTTATCTTTGTTCTTTTCATTTATCCCGAAATAAAATTTACAACTGCTAGGAATATATGTATTACTTTGCAATGTTCGATTTACCAGAGCTAAAAGGCATGCTAGGGTTTTCTATTAAGGAATAGCCATCTAAAGTGATTTCCGATAGGTTGGCGGTTTCATACGACAATGGAAGATATAAGGATATCGAAAGAATGGCTCTTATGTTTTCAGTTATTTGAAGAAGGAACTAGTGAATCAAAGACAAATGCATAAAATGTATTATATTTATATACAATATAACTATGTATATTGTACTGGCCACGACGACAGTGTGGCACAGGGGCACGAGCGTGTGACTGTAAATACGACAGGTCGTGGAGTTGAATCCTACTTAAGGAAATTAACAATTTAATAATTATATTTCTCCGCTCTGCGTCTAGTACCGACGCAAAGCGCGGCCTTAAGTACCGTCACTCACCATGTAATTTCTCTAGAATTCGGCAAAACATTAAGACCGAAATGAAAGTGATTTAATGGGAACAGAGTGTCTTAAAACTAGGTTGAGAATCTAGTTCCCCCTACCTACCCTTGTGCGAAAGACAGCGTGAACAGCCAAGCACGGCGTTCGTATACATATTAATTTTATGAAAGTTCTATTACATGTAAAAGTTTAAGTACTAAAGTACCATCACAAATATAATTAAATCAAATGAACGTAAGACATCAACCGCAGCACGTGACTACTGCAGTAGCGTTGTAATTTACGCAACTGAAGGTCCAGCCGCAAACTATACTTGAATTAATGAGCGTGTCTTGGGCAGATTTAGGTTAAACGACCATCACTCTAACTTCCAACGATCATACTTGGCTAAACTTATATGTCGGTTGTAAACTTTTGAATGTAGCTTATCTGTCTGTATGTACATACTTGGGTTATTCTGTGGTTATTAAAGAGGCAAAGACAGATTTGAAATGGACAATCTGGACATAAAATAAATAAATCAAATAAATCAGCTTCACCCTGTATCCCGCACAGCAGAGTAGGCAGAAGGAACCTAGTGTTAAGACACTCCGTTCCCCACTTTCTGCCGAATTCTGGGGGCATTGCGTGTTGAGAGGCAGAACTCAACGCCACGCTTAACCTCGACACCAGAGCGAAGAAATAGAAATATAAATTTAAGTAAATATTTCATCTCCTCGAGTGGGGATTGAACCCACAACCAGTCGGGTTTACAGTCACACTTCGTGCCCCTGCGCCACCACTGGCCTCATTTTTTAAGTTCATTTATAATATAATTTGTTTAACTGTTGTAGTAAATGCGCATCACGCCAATCCAATTGGAACGATTGCAAAAATTACAATAATTAAAACAGTTTCATCTCTTTATGAATGCTATTTTTATTCCAATCCACCACCCAGTAGATTGTGAACGCTGACTATGGGTTCGAATCCCACTTCAGGAAATGAATATTTTATAATATTTTTATATTTCTATGTCGAGAGATATTGGTGTCGAGACAAAGCGAGGCTTTGAGTTCCGCCACTCAACACAACACCTCATGAATTCAACAGAAAGTGCGAAGCGGAATGTCTTAACGTTAGGCTCCCATTGCTTACCCTGCGACATGCAGGATACAGAGTGATACTGAGAGAAAAAAAATCACCACTCAAACATACTTGTCAGGATAGATTAAATGAGGAGATTAGTGTGATTTATTGTCCCGTTTTTCGTCTGTCTAATATGTTGCAGACATATATATATATGTGTAAAAGTACGAGAACACAATAAGATCACAATATATAAATATTTTTTATACAATATAATGTAAATTCAATAAATATCGATTTTAACAAAATATTTATTTCATTCAAAACGAATAAACAACGCATTTCAATAAAGGCGAGGGTGACATCTATAAATATTAAAAATGATTCTTGAAGTTGTTGAAAGCTTTTAAATTTTCATGTTTAATTTTATACTTTGCAAGAACAAATGGCGAAACTTTTCAATGAATCTGATAAAATAAATATAAGTACAATATTTCTGCTAAATTATAATTTATTATATTTTTGTACATATATTTATAGTTTATTAATATATGTACATATATTTTAGAAAAAGAAATTTGACGATATTGTACTAAGTTCATATATAAAAAATACGAAAGTAACTCTGTCTGTCTGTCTATTTGTGACGCAATCACGACCAAGCCGCTTATCTTTTAATTTAATTTAACTTAGCTTTACGCTGTATCCCTAGCGAAGTAGTCAGAGAGAACGGAGCGCCAAACGCTACGGTCTCTACATACCTTTTTCGCTTCGTCCAGCATCATCAATTTCTTCATGCATGCTCTCTTTTGCGTCGCCTACGTCAAGTATCTTTGATACTGTGTTTTCAAAGGTCAACCGAGGATGAATATATTAAATAATATTCCTATAGTACAAGCGGGCGAAGCCGCGTGGGTCCTTTAGTATTACTATAAAGTAAGTTCACGTGGAAATAACGGAATATCAGGACGCTTATTTGTAGTACAAGGTTCAATTCGCAACAATGTGCGTTTGGTGTATTTGTATTTGTTTGATGTAGTATTTAATCAAAATATATAAATAGTCTTTATGCATATATTGGCATACATACTTCAATAGTTTTGCTTTTTTTAACTACAAATACTTAATTTTTAAAGAAAATATGCGAAGACTCTTCCTTCCCCATTTTCTGCATTATTTTAAGACATTGTGTTGGTTGATTGAAGTCAACCCCGCGTAATTTTGGTTTATTATATATATTAATTATATATGTAAATAATATCAAAATATCGAATGCATTTCATTGAGTTAAGTTCATATAAAAAATTTTATATAAGGCATTTATTTTGTTAAAAATAAAAGTAAATGTATTAATTTTTCGAACTCTCAACTGTGTAGGGGTATTGCACAATACTTAATATTGTTCATAAACAAGATTTGTAAACATCTAAATCAGCGTCCTACATTTATTTGCTACAAATACAATTGTGTAATTATTTTCCACTGTTGTTTTGCAGCGTATAAATAACCAAATGAAATATATAATAAAAGAGTTGAATATCAAGTCTCGTATCATTAACATCGTCACGCTGCCAGAACCCCACAACTGCACTCTAACACGACACACTACACGTACAAATAAATTAATATTTCCTATTGCAATACGTTAAACACTAGCAGTTAAAAAATAAATAAAAACAAAAAAACAAACAAAAGAATTCATTCCACCAGATTATTAAAAGTTTGCCACGAGGAGTTTCTATTGCAGTACTATAAATATACTGTTTTAATAAAGTCTTGCGAACGGCGAGCTGGCAGGCGACGATGTGGAACGAGGTAGGAGTAGCAGGTCGACTAATCAAACAACAAGGGCCAATCGTTGTGTATGTGCCACTGGGCGCCACTGTGCTTTATAACTACTGATCCGAAAACACATCACCGCCGTCCGTTGGGCTCTCAAGTGGAGAGTTTACAATAAAAGTATAATTTAGTAAGCTTTATTTGTATGTTATCTGAAATTAAAATTAGTTTAAGTTTAAGTTTTAAGAAATCTTGGAAAATACAAAAGAGGGTAAGATTATGCACGAATAGGATGAGCTGAATCTATAAGTATTGACGAATATACCAAATTGCCTATATCCCGCTGTATCCCGCACACAGCAGGGTAGGCAGAGGGAACCTTGTGTTAAGCCTATTGCGTGTTGAGTGGCAGAACTCAACGCCGCGTTTTGCCTCGACACCAGAGCGAATGGAAATATAAATTTAAGTAAATATTTCATCTCCTCGAGTGGGGATCGAACCCACAACCAGTCGGTTTTACAGTCACACTTTGTGCCGCTGCGCCACGACTGGCCTCCATCTTACAATATAAATAGGTACACTTATATGTAATTTATATAAACAAAAAAAAATTATTTACGATTTACGCTAATAAAATCTTTTATTTGCTGCAATTGTATATTTGAAGCATCCATTTGTATATTTGAAGCAATGTTTAGAATTAATATTGACTTTTTGTATAGCTATTTATTATACACTACTTGATATTATAGACCTTGTAAAATGTATATGCGAGTTAAGAAATCCTTCACCGCGATAATTTTATATTTAAGAATTTTAAGGTGTTTCTACACTTAGGAAAGTAAAAAAATTTTTTTAGAAATGTATAAAGATTTGGACGTAGCGGGATTTTAACCCGCGTCACTTGGAAACTGTCTAAGTTCTCTGACTATTAAACCATACGTTCTCATCAAGCTACATCGAGATCTTCATATGCTTGTTACAACTTATTTATTGTTAGCATTTCTGTTTCTGCTATCCAAAGATAATTACTTAGAATTATCATTTGGCAAGAGAGAATGCTATTTATTAAATATATTTAACAATTTTAAAATGTTATTCCACACTAAAAAAAAAATAAAAAAAAATCATTAAATTACAAAAACTAATTTTTTTCCAATTTTACACATATATAAATTTCCAGTACGCCCTTATATTATGACCTCAAGGGAGACATAACTTAGGCGGTTCTAAAAAGAGTCATTTTTTTGTAAAATATGGGGTGCTAAGAAATTTATGACGTGCCAAAGCAGTCATAAAAGAATTAAATGGGCTATTTGGTGAACATCTCATTATTTAAAAAAATGTTATTGTGCCCCGTAATATATATACGAGCTGGAAGTTAAAATTCAGTGCTATGGTAATAGGTTCACGCTGTATCCCGCACACAGCAGGGTAGGCAGAGGGAACCTAGTATTAAGACACTGCGTCCTCCACTTTCTGCCGAAGTCTGAAGGTATTGCGTGTTGAGTGGCGGAATTTAACGCCACGCTTTACCGCGACACCAGAGTGAAGAAATGGAAATATAAATTTAAGTAAATATTTCATCTCCTCGAGTGGGGATCGAACCCACAACCAATCAGTTTTACGTCACACCTTGTGCCGCTGCGCCATGACTGACCTCATGAAATATAAAAAAATATATTATATTTACTTTTTTGAAAATATATTTAAAAAATAGCAGATTTGAACCCTGAAAGCCTCTAGAAACAGTACAAGAACTCTGTCTGACCACGCCTCAGTATAGTAGTCGTCAGAATAGTGGTCTAAATATTTTTCTTTCTTAGGTACGATATTCCAATTAAGAAATATAATTGAAATAATTAATGATGAGCAATAGAAATGTTTTATAATTGGTAATTTTAATTTGCAATCGAAGTAGAATGTGCATTGTACGTATATGCATAATGTTACAGAGCATACAAGGAAAATATGTTTTATTCCATCAAAAAGACATTTCACTCGTGTAATCCGGAAACTACAAAGAAAAATAAATACACAATTTTATACTCCCACAATCTAACCGATTTGAATTAAATTCTTTGTGGAGCGCGACTGCATGATAAACATAAAAGAATAATGAAGTACCTACTTAAAATACGGTTTTATACGTGCATCTTTTATTTTTAGCGAGCACGTTTCAAATTATTAAATGTATATTATATCAACGTATATAATTAAAAAATATATACTTTTTTTTTATCTCGCCCATACATACATATACATAGAATACAATGTTTTATTTAAGACTCATTTAAACGTACTAGACGTTTAAATATTTGAATTTATAAAAAGAGGTTTCATTAATTATAACAATGTATAAGTTGTCAATTTTCATTTTGATTACGGCTTAAGATGTTAAAAATATATGTAGGTCATGTTAATATAAAATAGTATACGAAATTTGTGAAAAAAAGATCTTAATGGTAATCATTATTAAATCATAATTTACATACACATTGTTAGTACTTAGTACAGGTGAAAAATAAGATGTATTAGATATAAAATTATAAAATTAGATAAAATGAAATCAAATCAGCTTCACGCTGTATCCTGCACACAGCAGCCGAAATTCTGCCGATTTCTGGAGGCATTGCGTGTTGAGTGGCAGAACTCAACGCCGGGCTCGACCTTGACACCAGAGCGAAGAAATGGAAATGTAAATTTAAGTAAATATTTCATCTCCTCGAGTGGGGATTGAACCCACAACCAGTCGGTTATACAGTCACACTTTGTGCCCCTGCCAAGACTGGCCTCAAATAATAAGTATTAGATATAGAATTATAAAATTAGATTTAGAGTTATACCGAAAATTATAAACAAATTTTAATAATAAAAATTCCAACATAAATTTCCAAAGGCTGCGCCATTACAAGCGGTGCTTTTACAGCGCGAGGAATATTTTCGATTCAGTTAATTCGATAAGGTGTGATTGATTGACGTAACGCTTAATGACTTCGAGGTAATTACCCGCACAAGTATTTTAATCACTTCTTACTTTAAAGTGTTTTAATTTTTGTTTAAAAACTAATTGTATCACAATACATTTCACGAAATATCAAAATAAAATAACTTAACCGTACTTTTAAATTGTTAGTTACAACAACATCAACAAAAATAAATAAATAAATCAGTTTCACGCTGTATCCCGACTACAGTAGGGTAGGCAGAGGGAACCTAGGGGGGAGGGAATGAATGAACTGAACTCCTGAAATTTGTAGGCATTGCGAGTTAAGTGGTTACCACTGGTGACTTACTAGAACGAAGATATGAAAATATTAAATATTACAATTCCTCGAGTGGGAATCGAATCCACAACTTGACACGTTTATAAAAGCACGTTTGTGCCCCTGAGTCACGACTTGCCTTTTTAACTAGTACTAAACATATAAATGTTTTACGAGCTCTCACCCAATTTCTCTAAGGAAGGAAACCTTATTAAGTAGGCAATTTAAATGCTCTTCATGATACGATGTAAGATTATATATAATGGGAACTGTTACACGAACTTTTTGAAGCGAGCTTTAGTAGACTTAGCAAAATGTTTGAAAAACTTTGAAGCATGGCGAAGATGTCTTATAAAAGTTTTCTGTTTACATTTCTGTAACAAATAAATCTCTTTCTTTACTAAGTGTTAAGTAATAAATAATACTTAATGTTTTGTATTTTTACTATATAATTTAAACAGTCAATAAACGTTGACGATTCTATATAATTATATATTTGTATATTTTAAGTGTTTCGTTAAAAGTGATCAAATATTTTTTTTATTTTAACAAACATATTATTATATAAGCAATATACCCAAGCAATATAATTAAAAATATATAATGATGATATATGTAGAAAAGATAATATATACTCGTAAAGTAAATACCTATTCTCCAAAATGGGGTTCGCGTCCTCGAAAACCAGCGTTGAGTTGAGCCACGCAATTAAACTCAAATGTCTCCAGAATTCGGTGGAAAATGGGGAACGGAGTGTCTTAATAATAGGTTCCCTCTGCCTACCCTGCTAAGTGCGGGATACACCTCGACGCAAAAAAATGTAGCGACATCTATCTCTAGTTTCTTGAAATATACAGTCTTTACAGGAACTCTTCATGACTATATGAAAATAGCTACATCTCAGTCATCCAATATTCGCTAGGTGGCGTTCACTGCTATGTAAAAACTAGCAAATCTATATAGTATTATTTTGTATAAATTATTTTGTTTATTCTATTTAAAATATTAAATAAATAATAAAAATAAAAATTTCTAAATTGTTAATATTTTTTATTAAAAATTAACCACAAAAAAATTGCATAAAAAAAATTACCAAGATTAGTTATCTAACGTCATTGCGTTAGCACCCATCTTATTATTCTATATTCAAATTAAATCATAAGAAAATACTGAAGCATTATACTAAAGGAGCTAATAAATCTAACGGCGGGACGTCGGGCGACTGACTCATTTTTTCCGCTTCGGTCGGTACGGGGTCTGGCGAGTAAAAAGGCTGTATATCAGTCAATGTCCGGCGGCCATTTTAATTGTAGACCAATTTATTGCCCTTAATAGGATGTTACGGGTTTCAAATATATTTGAGACTCGCAACTACAGTCTACATCTAGAAGTAGATTTTTGGACAAATTGATTTCAATTTTTTTTTTCAGCTTTACGGTATGTTTTGTGTACAGCAGAGGAGGTAGAGGGAAGGAGGGGTGTTCGTCACGTTTCCGTCACGAGTGAATTTAAGTCATTTGCCTGTTGAGTGGCGGAACTCAGCGCCGCACTTTTGTCCCAAGGCAAAACGCGAAAAATTGATGACAATTTCCACACCATTATAGGCTTAAAATTGTTTACTTTTTTTACGTTTAATTTTTACTATCTTTATACGAATACAGTTTTTTCAGCAAATTAACAAATTGTATACCTACCTTTTTTAATAAAATAAAATTTAATAACAGTAAAATATAATTTTATTAGTGCTGTATACAAGACAAATAAGATAAAGAATTGTACATTTGAGCCTTAACTGTATACCATGAAGAATATATCGTAATTTTAAGTACACTTGAATGTAGGCTTATTATATTAATATAATAAGCCTATATATACACCTTAAAAAAATAATAGAAAAAAAATGAATCATACATTCACGTACATAGGTTTTGACAATATTGATATTATCGCTTAAACAATTTTGAGCGTGATTATAACACGCAATGCCTCCAGAATTCGGCAGAAAGTGGGGAACGGAGTGTCTTAACACTAGGTTCCCTCTGCCTACCCTGCTGTTTGCGGGATACAGCGTGAAGCTGATTATAACACGTAATAAACTCACATTTTCTTAACACATTTGTTTTAATATTAATAAATTCCTTAATTTTAGTCGCAATATGAAAACAGCCTATTCCTTTCGCGTGATACATAAAAATATATCGAGCTTTCACATTATTAAAAGAAACGGAAATTAACGATATGAGAATTTGTGTATTATTTTCACAAAGTGTTATAGCAATAACTTTCATTTAGTAAAATAATTTAAAATAATATTCATCTAGATATATTCACGTTTTTATCCCTAAAAAAAATATGCAGTAGAGCATATAAATTGTATATCGATTGCACTCATGTGCAGTGGTCCTGTTGAAAACTCTTCGTGCGTAGTGACAATGGAGACTATTTTCTTGGCAATGGAGACTTAAAGATTTTTTTTAACAAATAACAGATACAGAACTTTTAGTCCCCAAAAAAACTGGCCAAGTGCGAGTTGGATTTGCTCACAAAGGATTCCGTACTTTATCTATAAAGTTGAAAAATCACTTTGTTCGTCGTATGGGCGCCCCCGTTAAATATTTGTTTTGTTTTAATAAAACTATTTCTTTTTAGAACAAATATATAAATAACTAACTTGATATTCATAATTATTCAATTCTTCATTTGAAATGAATGAAATGTAAATTTTATAAATATATTTTTCAAATTAGTTATCAAAAATATTTATGGGATACAGCTTGAAACTAGTGTAGTTTAGTTTTAAAAATATTTATAACAAAAAAAGAAACAATAATTGGTAAAAAAATTGAGTTTCAATATCGTTCGATCGACCGCACATCGTCTATCTTAAGAACTAATAAGAACTAACATTTGTGGTCTTAAAACCCAAATATTTACTTAGAGAATATTTTTTTTTATAAATTCTACCTGTCAGCCATTCACAGAACTGCACAACAACGATCGTCGTCGTTCAGTATATACATACACATATAAACGAACTGTTAAAATATGCAAACACTTTGCATAATGGACTCTCAATTGTGATTAACACATTTGAATATTATATGAATCAAAGTTTCAGTACCGAGAGCATATAATGTTTTATATTACTTATTCAAATATCCATAATCCGTTTGGTTTGGATAGGTCTATATTTTACAGCCACATGTTGCCACTTCATAAATCTGAAGGCTTAGCCGAGTAACGGACCTTAGTAAGTTTTGTTGGGGCATTACCCACTTGCTGTGATCCCTAAATATTTCAAGCTGTCTCGTTCATAATCCTTTTGTGTAAACGAGACAGCATCTAAATTTATGTTTGGAATATAACCATTTGCTGTTAGGACTAATAGGTTGGCATTATTGCTCTTATGCTAATAAAACTGTATCACTAATGGTTGATTTAGTTAAGATATATTATACTTATTTACAAAATACTGAGGGAGTTTGGAACACTTAATATAGATAATCAGCCTAGTTAGGTTATACTACGCGTCTGTACATGGGAAGACATCAGACATACACTCAAATAAACATTCGTATATTTCAGGCGTAGCCGCACGGGTGCCGCTAGTATCATAATAAAATGTCAGATTCTTAAAAATATAAATTCAATACTTTAAATCTCCAACATTAACCTAAAACTATTATAAAGAAAATAAATCCAAAACACGCCATCTCGTTCTATTTGAAATTATAACAAATTATTGAATTATTAGACCCGAAACCGCCATCCCACTTAGATTAGCTGATAATTGAATTGTAAATGTTGCAGTTATTAGACCGGGCCGCAGTTACCTAAGTGTTAATATCAATTTAGTCCTCAAACACGAGGAGCTTCATAAATCAGTGTCTGCGCGATGTAAGCAAATTGTTATTTATGGCATTATGGCAGCGCCGCCTTGTGTCAGCCGCATTTACGCCTGATGATAGATCTGGGCTTACGGAACATCACGTTCTCTGACAAAGACTGGCATTTGGTATATTGTGATGATGGACATACGAGTACGTGATAGCAATTATCGTTTTAAATGATAATTTGATGGCGATTAAATAATTTATTAATTACAATCATAGTTTACTACTTACTTCTGAAAGGTTTTCTCTGATTATGGGAAATAATATTTTGTCATCACAGTCTTTCTTTCTATGGCGTTTTTTTTGTAAAATCACGTTAATAATTTTTATACAAAAACTTCTCAATACAATTTGATAGATAAAAATGAAATATAATATTAGAAGATTCTTTGGAACAGTTGTACGCTAACTTGTCATTATACTTGTTATATATTTCTTGATTTTTAAGAACCGTTTATCCATATTTTTACCAAATTCAACGTTGCAGTTTATATTGAATTTTAGTATGCCACTGTACTTGTATGACCTATCTATTGTTAAATATAAATTTGCTTAAAAACCTCTCAATAATACTAATTGAGATTCAATTTATTTCCCAGATCAAAATATTAAATATATCATTTCCTCGAGTGGGAATCGAATCCACAACCTATCACGCTTACAGTCACACGCTTGTGCCACTGCGCCACGACTGGCCTCAATTTATTTTCTTACAATAGATAATAAAATGGTATAATTCCTAATACGTGAGCTCGTTACACGGTCGGATAAACGATAAAAGTTTGTAGCGACAAGTTACTTATTCGAAATTCTGGAAGGGACACGTCTAAATTCAAATTAGGAGTTTGTTTCTATATAATATATGTACTTAAACAAGGACGTCGCCATATTAAGGTTCCCACATAATCGTGCGGCGCAATCTGCCAATATTGATGTTTGAATTTACCCTCTAATTCAAAGAGATTTGTCGGACTGAGTGCGTCCTCGCTTCAATAGAGTGTAGGGTTTTATTGAAGCTGGCTGGCTTTTGCCGACTGTTTGAAAATGTATTGTTTCCTTTTTTGTTACTTTATAGAAGGATCGTTTTCGTTTTATACTGTCTTATTTAAGATATTAAAAATATATTTAATGTAAAAAATGTTTGTAATCAACAATAATTCACCAATTCTACAATAAATATATTTTTCCATATCAAATTCCTTTGGCAGAGGGAACCTAGTGTTAAGACACTCCGTTCCCCTCTTTCTGCCGAATTCTGGAGGCATTGCGTTTTGAGAGGCAGAACTCAACGCCGCGCTTAACCTCGACACCAGAGCGAAGAAATGGAAATATAAATTTAAGTAAATATTTCATCTTCTCGAGTGGGGATCGAACCCACAACCAGTCGGTTTTACAGTCACACCTCGTGCCGCTGCGCCACGACCGGCCTCAATCGGCCTATTTGATTTTTTTTTTAAATTCCTTTGGTTTAATAACAAAATGTTAACTTAATTATTAATTCTGACTATTTTGGCATGATAAGAAGTTAAAAAAAGTTAACTTATATAGTTTCTATTTGTAATATGGTGGATAATTTACATTTTATAATCGCAACTATTGAATTTCTCTGCCTGCAAAATCAATAATAGTTTCCCACAGGACTAACATTATTAGCATATATTAAAAGTATAATGGCACAAGCGACACTCTAAATACGACATTTGTGAGATCAATTCCCACTTGGGAAAGTTAATTATTATTTATTGATATTTTCATTTAGTCGTTTTGGTAACAAGGCAAAAGCACAGTTGAGTTCCGACACCTAACAGGCAATGCCATGAAGATTCGGCGGAAGTAAGATACAGAGTGTGTGTGCGGGATATAATATAAAGCTGAAAAATAAAAAAAAATTAACAAAAAAATCCGACTGCAAACAATAAACTAAAAAGTAAAAATAAATTTATTTGATTAAAGTAAAAAAATACTTAACTAGTTAAAGTGAAACGTACTATGATTTTGTTAAACAAAAATAATTAAAGAAAGATTTTATAATTTTTAAGTCGGTGTCAAGCTAATGCTACAACAACCTTACTACAATATCAAATTAATAAGCCTGTTTCTTTTACTTGGCACCGATTTCAAAATTATAAAATCTTTCTTTAATTACTTTTGATTAACAAATTCAAAGTACGTCTTTATTGTTGAGGCCAGTCGTGGCGCAGCGGCACGAAGTGTGACTGTAAAATCGACTGGTTGTGGGTTCGATCCCCACTCGAGGAGATGAAATATTTACTTAAATTTATATTTCCATTTCTCTCTCAGGTGTCGAGGCTAAGCGCGGCGTTGAGTTCTGCCACTCAACACGCAATGCCTCCAGAATTCGGCAGAAAGTGGGGAACGGCGTGTCTTAATACTAGGCTAGCTCTACCTACCCTGCAGTGTGTGGGATACAGCGTGAAGCTGATTTATTTTGATTTATTTAGTTTATTGTTTGATGTTGGTTTTTTTAGTGTTAAAAATAAATTTATTTTACGATTTTAAGTGATTAAAAGGATGCTTCTTAAACGAGTGGGGAGTGGTTGTTCTATATAAAATTTCAATCTTAAATAGGTATTATTTTTGTGCAAACTAACATTCTGGCATAATGACAAGAGCATACATTTAAAAACTTCGGGCGAATCGGAAACCTCTCCCTATTTAGCAGTTGGTTAAAAATGAGAATATCTTCTTTTTTGAAGTTTTGAAAAGAATTGAAAAGAAATGTAACGATGAGGAATCTCACTTCTGATGAAAAGTAAACTGTGGTTCGCCAATTTTAACAATATTTTTTCCTGTAACTATTACCTACAGTGTAATTAGATTTTTTTCAGAACCCAACCAAAGAACCCAAGCAAACTATCCTTCAAGTGTTTCCTTTCCTATACAAGAATCATCGGAATCGGTTGGCGTGATATTGAGTTATTCGTTCATTTGGCGCGCACATACCTAATGCATATTTAAGACTTATAAGACTTATGTGATTTTCTACTAGATATTATTGTCAGAAATGGAGCAAATAAATGGGACTACACGGGAAGCACTAGCTTCCAAATAAAAAAGAAGAAACAAAATCGGTTTACCCAGTCAAAAGTTCTGAGGTAACGAACATAAAAAAACAGTCGAAATGACTGTTAAGAAAACATTTTTTTTTTTTAGTATATGTGTCTATATATATATATATATATATATATATATATATATATATATATATATATAT
>DWQW01008299.1:0-14100 GCA_018249695.1 Heliconius erato demophoon
TTCATTTCATTATTTTGTGCTTTATTAGAAAGTGGTGTGTCATATTTGTTATTGACATCAAAAAATATTTTTTCTTAACCTAGATAGGTTAAGAAAAAAAAAGTTCGCAATAACACTTATGATAAAAAATATTCTTTCTAGAAATGTATAAAAACATGAACGTAAAGAAATTTGAACCTGCGCCTCTTGGAAACCGTTGAACCGCTCCGACCACTAAACAGTACGTTCTTATCAATCTACGCCGAAGTTCTTTTACGTTCAAATAAAAATATAATAAACCAAAACTCCAACAAACCTAAGCTTTTCCCAGACATACCCTCACACTTCCCCACCAACACCACATTACGGAACATCCACACAATCACACACCGCACACCCGCGACACTAGTCACTCCCCCTCCCACTCCCCCAATTAATTACTCAGACCGTTCCGTCGATTTAACTTGTAAACAAGTACACTCTACTTGCCATCGCTCATGCTGTTTATTAATATTGCTCGAACTTTCCATACAGTGATTGTTATTGAATGCTCTAGACTGACTCTACATTTCCATTCGAAATGCTGTGTTTGTATTTTTGTTGAATTTGATTTTGTGAATAGATTATATGAAACTTCGAGAGGAACTATTCAATGGTTGTAGATGCAATACCTAATTGGGGGAATTATTATACATAATTTATTGTCATAACCTCCTCTGGTCGGTGGTGGTGTTGGGTTCCGCCAGTCAACATTGTCACGAAAATTGGTCTGGCCGTGAGGACTGGAATATCTCAATAATAAGTTTCTACAGCTTCACGCTCTATCCCGCACACAGCAGGGTAGGCAGAGTGAACGTGTTCAGAAACTTCGTTCCCCGTTTCCGCCAAATGGAGGCATTATGTATTGAATGGCGGAGCTCAGCGCCGCGCCTTGTTACCAGAGCGTAGAAAATTAAAACATGAAATATTTCATTACCTCAAGTGGGAACGCAGCGTGAAGACAAAAATAAAATTGAAATAAAACAAAAAAAGAATTTAATTTAACACCGTTCATCATGGATTCTTTAATAAAAAATGCACGTCGCTAGCTTCTATTTGGTAACTACAAGAAATACCCCGTCAGTGACAGTGTAGCCGAGTCGTTTAATTTTCCCTAACGGGCCATAAAGTCTCTGCATCCATAATATATTACTTTAAATACATCGCTCTTATAAAACCTGGTGTACTGGTGGAATAAAACTACTTTTATATGTTATACGATCTGTAAAGATGACGGTTGTAGGTTCGATTCCCATTTAAGGGAATTGTTTTAATTTTCTTGGTAATAAGACAAAATGTGGCGTTGAGTTCCGCCCCTCAACATGCAATGTCTTTAAATTGATGAGCATAGTGTTTTAACATTAGTTTCATAAAAGTGTGAGAACTTTAAACCTACAATAATTACATTATTTTTTTAGCTTCACGCTGTTTCGCGCACATAGTAGAGCAGGCAAAGTGAAGCTGGGAACCTAGTATTAAAACACTCCGTTCCCATTAAGACACTTCCGTTCCCCACTATCTCATTTTTAACATAAAAAATGAAAATATAACCATATTTCATTTTCACGAGTAGAAGTTGAACCCACTACCTACGGCGCTTAAAGTCACATACTTGTGCCTCAGCGCCATGATTGACCTCAAATTATTGATTGTATCAAAATTAATGATAGCTTTTTCACTAAAATTGAAACATTGGAACAATTGTGTTTCGTAGAAGTTCCTTTCATTATTTTATGTGTCATAATATTGTTAAAAAAATTTAAACCACGTGAAATGTTCTTTGAAATTTATGAAGTCACGGTATTTGAATAGATAACTATATGACTATAAAGTAATTATATTTTTTTGTTTTTAGTATGTAATTTTTTTGTCATGGAACCTTAGTTGGAGTAAGTGTTTATATGTATCGAAGGGCGTCGTGGCACTGCAAAATTATATCTGGCTCTAATTACGACGGTTGTGGGTTCGATGCAGAATTAATTATTTGCATTTACTCGATCTAGTAACAAGGCAAAGTGGAGTGTTGAGCTCCCCCGCTATACACATAATACTTTAAAAAAATTGGGAACCGAAAATGAAGAACGGTGTCTTGAAACCAAGTTTCCTTAGAGAACGAAAAAAAATATATATATAAAATAAATACATAAGCCTCACGCTGTATTCCGCACACAGAAGGGTAGGCAAAGGAAAGCTAGTGTTGAGTTCCACACTTTCTGCCGAATTCTGGAGGCATTGCGCGTTGAATGGCAGAACTCAACGCCGCGCTTAGCCTCTACATAAGAGCGAAGAAAAGAAAACATTAAATAAAAAAAATATTTCATCTCCTCGAGTGGGGATCGAACCTACAACCAATCGGTTTTACAGTCACATTTTGTGCCTTGCGCCACGACTGGCCTCAATAAAAAATACATAATTATACTTAAATAAAAATTATATTTAAACTATTTATCTGCAACATCCAACCACCATTTCTATCCAAGCTAATTGAAGACAACATCAACAAATCTTCTAAACTGCTTGCACTAACGAATGGAGGTAGTTCTAATACAATTAATACTATATAAAGCTTAGGATGCACTTTAAATCGGTTAAGGGGCTAATGGACGGTACATTAAAATAGATTTAAAATGTAAAGCTAAGAAGATTTGTGTATATTTTATGAGGGTAGTTGAATCCTTTTTAATTTAGTTTTTCCTTGTTTCTAGTGTTTTTTTTTTGGGTTTTTGTTTCGATTTCTTTGTAGCGTTGTAAGGATTTGGCAGCCAGTCGTGATGCAGGCGTAAAAACCTGCGACTGTAATCGTGACGTATTGTGGGTGGTTCGATTCCTAGTTGATGAAATGAAATAACGAGACAAAGCGCAACGTTGCGGTGCGCTACTCAACACGCAGTGCCTCCAGAATTCGGCAAAACGTTATGTATTAAAAATTGGGAAACAGAAGTACCTTAATGAGAAAGAAGTATCTTAACATTAGGTTCCCAGGTTCCTATAGCGTGAAATTTGTTTCAATGGGTTTTTTTTAGATTAAACCTCAAATTGTGATTAATACGGTAACGGGTTAAAATTTTAAGTCATAAACCTCTAATCAGCACATGTGATAATTTTATAATATTTTTTATATAAATAAATAACTCTTATGAACGCAACACAAGAAAAACATCTCGCAACTTCAACAAAAGCTACTTCAGCAGAAATTGAAAACGTAACTTCCCGAGATACTTTAATCCACTTCGAGAGGAACAAATTAGTGTAACTTAAATTAGAGAATTTGAAAGGACGAGGATTTATGATTTGATTCCTACTTTTGGCTAAGATATTATAACTTGGAATGAGGGAGTGCTGCAAGATCTTGAATAGTATAGGGTTCAAATATTAGATATCTTATTGTTTTTTTTATTCAGCTTCACGCTGTATCCCATATACAGCAGAGTAGGCAGAGGGAACCTAGTGCTAAGAAACTCCGTTCTCCACTTTCCGCCGAATTCTGGAGGCATTGCGTGTTGAGTGGCAGAACTTAACGCCGCGCTTTGCCTCGAAACCAGAGCGAAAAAATGGAAATATAAGTTTAATTAAATATTTCATCTCCTCGAGTGGGGATCGAATCCACAACCAGTCGGTTTTACAGTCACACTTAGTGCCTCTGCGCCACGACTGGCCTCAATTGTTTTTTTTTTACTTTTTGTATAACTCTATTATAAGGCCTTTTCCTCAACAACGGATTATCCAACACAAAAAATAAATTTAACTCAAACAGTTACCGAGATTAGTAAATTAAAACGTACAAATTTTTCATAATATTAGTATAGACTCGAACCCGTGCCTCCTATAAACCGACCAGGAGGCGCGGGTTCGAGTTCCGCTACGTTCAAAATTTTTGTACGTTTTCTAAATAAGTATTTTTCTTTTCTAAGTGTGGATTAACACTTTAAAAAATATTAAAAATAGTATATAGACTTATCTAAACAATATACAAGACCCGATGTACAGTAGCAGGTTGAATGGATATTAAATGTTAGTATTTAACAAAGTGTTAGCTAATAAAGCCGTCCTCGTATAGGTACGTATTAGAGAGCGTCGCTGCCTCACAAATTAATCAAAGAGAAATATTCATGCCAACACATACCATGAAATGATAATGAACTCATATTGGTTGTGATAAGAGATAAGCGGTAGCGGTTTTTTTGGTATTTTTTTTTAATATTGAAAAATAATTATTTTGAAAATAATTAAAAAATATAATTTAACTAAAGATATTTGTTAATTATATAAGTATCTCTAATTTAGATAGCACTTTAAATATAACAGAACCCATTTTAATGGAATTGGAACATAGGTTGATATTGGAATATAAATTCGTATGGAAAAATTTTATTTCAACATATTGTCCTAACACTAGGTTCACTAAGATCTATCCTGCTGTATGCGGGATACAATATGAAGTTAGCAAAATAATATCTAAATTATTTGCATTTATCCAATTTGGGCAGAAAAATCAATGTATTACTGCTTAAGAAAAAGAAAGAAAGAATGTCTATATATTATGTAAAAAGTTAAAACTCGAGTGTCTTAAGACAAGAAACATAAATAAAACAATCTCTGAAATTAAAAAAATATATCTGCATAGGTATATTTATTTCTTAAACAACATACCCCGCTTTAAATCGAATCTTAGACCAACCGTACCTCAGCTTAGATACGAGACGCGTAAAACAATACGGTTTATAACAGAATGCCTTTGTCTTTGCTAACAATTAGTATAGAGGATTGCTTTTGACCCATTCCGATCTAATAAATGTATGTATGGGCCATATATTCACTTCAAAATTACTGTGAAATGAACAACGTTCGTAATATAATATTAGGTACTTGGTTTGCGTGAATTATATTTTTTTTAGCTTAACGTTCTAACCTGCACATGTCACGGTGGACATAAGTAACCTGGGAACCTAGTGCTAAGACACTTCTCTTACCTATTAAGACACTTCCATTCCTCACTTTCCGCGGTATTCTGAAATCATTGCGTGTTGAGCGGCGGAACTCTACGCCGCGCATTGCAGAGCGAGGAAAGGAAAACATTCTTAAATATTTCATTTCCTGGAGTGGGAATCGAACCCACAATCTGTCACGCTTACAGTCACACGTATGCACACCTGCGCTTTTATTAAATTAAAAAAAAAAACATAATAAACTAGTTCTTACATGCGGCTTCACTAGCGCCAGCCGCCGTTTATGTGACTTTTTAAATATTACTCTGCACGTATTGGTGGTGATTTCCTGAGATTAGCTCGTTCTACCAAACACACTCTCCATCCTTATAATATTAGTATAGATTACAAATTTAATTAAAAACATACAATTTCAAATTCACCTTGTAACATTAAATAATATATAGAGCTGTTACTCACAAACGATTAAGAACTGACATTATGAAAGCTCAAGATCCATATCAAACGCCTAAGATACGAGTATAACGTATGGCGTTTAAAGATTTAGGCGGTTTAGCAGTGAGCTTCACGTAAATTACCTTGTCATACTTCCTTTAAAGATTTACTTTGATTATATTGTGATATATTCTCAACAAGGTTCCCGCTCTCTTGAGATAGTCTCAACAATAATTTAGTGAGAGTTTCATGCGTGGGTACTATAGGAGAACAGAGGGAAGTATTAATCTCACTGCATTTCCTTCAAAGTGTGAGGTGTGGATGACCATTTGGACTCTAGCCGGCGAAGATTTGGACCCTTGTCCGTCGTTCGAACGAGTATTTTTCTTTATATATTTAAATTTATTTTTTATATTAATTTATATTTAAAAATGTAAAATTTATTTTTAATATTGTATTATTTACATGCTGTTTTATGTTAGAGACACTAGATACAGATTGAGGCCGTCGTGGCGCAGGCACAAGCGTGCGACTGTAAACGCGACGGTTGTTGGTTCGATTCCCACTCGGAGTAATGAAATATTTATTATTTTCAGTTCCATGCTCTGTTAAAAATGCAAAGCGGTGCGTTGAGATTTGGCACTCAATACGACTCAAGAATTCGGCGGGAAGTGGAACGGCAGTAGCATGAAATGTCTTAACAGTAGGTTCCCTCTGCCTATCCTGCTGCGGAACAGCCTACCACAACCATCGCTTCCACAATCATCTCAAAAATAACCTTGGCTTGAACATCAAAATGATAAACAGCATCATTATAACGATTTCCACAGCACCAGACCCTCACAGCGCCGTCACATCCAGAGCAGATCTCACATTTAATTAACAATCCGGTAATACTTACGCAAACTTGACGGGTGGCATTAGTTCTAACAGTTCCTAAATTCAAGTTGGGCTAATTGAAAATAGCTGTCACGAGACACCTGATGTGCATTGTGCATCCTGTTCTGTGCATTTCTGGAGCGTTTCGTTCGTTTAATTCTGTTGTATGTATGTATGTATGTGTGTTTATGTGATAGTTGTATCTCTTTACAGGTTTATGTTTGGTAGAATTGACCAAAAATGGATTTAATACATTTTGTAAACGTAGTGTTAAGACACTCTATTAGCCACTTTCCGCTTTGAGTGAGAGAAAAAAATAATTTGATAATAATGGAAATTGAAGTTATGATCATTGAGTTTACATTCAGGTGTTGTAAAGCTGCAGCAGTGCGGATGTTTTTGATGGTTAATTTAAACACTTTTAAATCAGCTTCACGCTATATCCCGCACACAGTAGGGTAGGCAGAGGGAACCTAGTGTTAAGACACTTTGTTTCCCATTTTCTGCCGAATTCTGGAGGCATTTCGTGTTAAGTGGCAGAACTCAACCTCGCCGCGTTTTGCCTCGACACCAGCGCGAAGAAATGGAAATATAAATTTAAGTAAATATTTCACCTCCTGGAGTGCGAGTGGAACCCACAACCAGTCGGTTTTACAGTCACACTTTGTGCCGCTGCGCCACGACTAGCCTCTACTAATGCTTTTGATTATTGTATTTTCGTATTTTCCAACATTTATTTTTAAATGCAAATCTAAAATTTATATTAATTTCTTAACATTATAGGTACAGTCAATTTTATATCTTTAAACAATTTAGTGTTAAAACTATCTAGTTCACATAAAATTGCCAAGTTTCATGATAATACAATAAATATAAGTGCGTGTAATTCAGATTCTTAGATTTTAATATATCGTTACTTTGTTAAAAATCCATAATTTACCCAAAAAAAACTAGCTATAACAAAATTTACTTATTTAATATTAACTTAAACAAAATATAAATCACAATTTTCTACGGTTGGGTTGTATTAAATCGATTTCAACCCCTACTATTTGTCCTCTGTCCTCTACAATGTTTAGACAAGATAACTAGGGGTTACATTTCGTATATCAATATTATATTTATATTTAAATGCATACATTGTAAGGGTTGGTTTGGTTTTATTGAAAAACTGTTTTTTTTTGTTTTGCGTGGTTCCCAAGACGCTGGTTCAAATCCTTAAAATAATTATAAATAAGTTATTTTTTTATAAATAAAGAATTCTTACGTAAATAACGAATTCTTGTGGGTTCGATTCTTACTCAAGAGAATGTGTTTACTATTATTTTTTAATTCCAGGTATGATTTGCTAAGGCAATAAATTGGGTTCTTCTAAAAACAATTGAAAGTATAAAATCTTTTTTTTTAGCTTCACGCTGTATCCCGCATGTAGCTGGGCAGGTAGAGGGAATCCAGTGTTAAGAAACTAATTTCTGGAAAGGCGGAAAGAAACGAATGAACGAAGAAATAAAAATATTAAATATTTCAAATGAAATCGAGGAAATTCTCGATCGAACCCCACAACCTTTCTCGTTTACATTAACATTCTTATGCATCTGCGTATCAACTGGCCTCAAGTGGAAAATCTAATGTTAAAAAACTTAAAAATAGTGAGAACCGAAACTTGTACAATCTAATATTCAGCCAAACTGAGTCGAACCTATAATTATCGAATATAATAAGATACGTATCAAAATTCTGACAGTATTAATTATCATATTTTTTCAACATCACTCTAGGTAGAGAAGTCTATTGTCAAGAATCTCCGTTCTCCACTTTTGGTCCAAATTTAAGACGTAATAATACTTTTTAATCTTCATTAAAATTATTTCGGTCCCCTAAAAAGTTTTTTTTTTTGTTTCAAGTAAATAGCATTTCTATTTCCATTTCTTCGCTCTAGTGTCGAGGCAAAGCGCGGCATTGAGTTCTGCCACTCAACACGCAGTGCCTCCAGAATTCGGCAGAAAGTGGGGAACGGCGAGTCTTAACACTAGGTTCCCTCTGCCTACCCTGCTGTGTGCGGGATACAGCGTGAAGCTGATAAAAAAAAGTAAATAGCAGTGTAGAGGGAACCTGGGAACATAGTGTTAACACTTCCGTTTCCCACTTTCCGCCAAAATCTGAAAGCATTGCGAGTTGAATGACGGAACGCAACACCTCCCTTGCCTTGCCTAGTTACTAGAACGAGCTACAATTATAAATATTTAATATTCTCGAGTGGGAATCGAACCTGCCGCGCTTACAGTAGCACCCTTGTACTCCTGCACCACGACTGCCCTCTAATAACATATATAACATGGCTAACTCAAACCCTCCAATGCTTAAATATATAATATAAACGTAGTATATATTTTAGAATAGATCAAGTTTTATAGCCTTAGGTCATAATATCGGAATTCTATTAGTGAAAGTTCCACGACGCTACCCTTCAAACATTTTGATTTAAATTTTAAACTTTATCTTCTATATAAGTTTAGTTTGGAAATTTCATATGAATTAATTGAATTTAGTAAAATAATCAACTAATAACAACTAAATTTTTGTTTGTCTATATGTAAATATACATTCAAAACTATTGATGACTGACTGACATTGGACTAAAATGTAGATAGCTGTTCTCTTTTAATATGTTCATTTTTTTGTTATTTGAACGATCTATCAACTTGTTATTTTTTTTTTCTTTACACTGTGTATCCCGCATATAAACAGAGGGAGGTTAGTGATACGACACTCCGTTCCTTACGCACCGCTCATTATCAAGATATTGTGTGTTGAGTAGCGGAATTCAGCAACACGCTTTGTTTTGTTGCCAGAGTCCATTGCGGGGGAATGTATTATTTATGTTTTCTCATAAATAATACATTCCCCCGCAATGGAAATCGAATTCACAACCGTTGCGTTAACTGCCAGAGACTGCTCCACTGCATAGTGCTGTTTTTTTGTTTATTACTTATTTATTTTATAACTTTTTTTTTATTTTTTTTCTTTATTTTACTATATGTGGATTACAACGTGAAACTATAAAAGACCGGACAAGCGCGAGTCGGGCTCACCGGCCCACCAATGTTCCGTAAAAAATTGGAAGACTTAGGCTTTTTCTGAAATTCAGACTTAGCTAAGCCAGAGTCTTTCATCTGATATCTCACTTGAACTAACATTTTTGATACCAAATTTTGCCTCCTCTTTAAAGCTTTTATTTTTTAGGATTTAGCCACAAATGTAAAGTTTTCTGATTTTTTCCTGAATCAGTAGATACTACTTGTAAATGCAAGCTGCAAAATTTCATAATTTTAGGTCAACCGAAAGTACCCTATGAATTTTGATTCCCTTGATAGTGTCGAAATACACGTTTTTTTGCGATAGTTTATATCGCAAAAAAACATATTTTTTTTTGTAAATGTAGAAATATTTTATTAAGAAGTCATGGGGCTGAATTTCAATTCGATATCTCCAAGCGTTCCTGAGATAAAATCTCTTGACAGACATACAGACGGACAACTCTAAAAGGTACGGAACTCTAAAAAGAAAAGCAACTGGAAAGTATAGAGCTTGCTACCAAAATACTGGTTTCGAATCAATGATGGAATCTTAAGGGATTTCTTAAGTAAACACTCGAAACGCGGGGTTAGTTGTATTATTGGCAGAATGTTTACATTATACTCGAATCCGATTAGATAAATAAGAAGCTAGTAATGTTGATATTGTATGGAGTATGGATGGAGTTCACAAAAAAAAGAAAGTCAAGGGTTTAAATTATAGATGGATATTTTTTGTAGCTTCACGCTGTATCCCGCATATAGCGGGGTAGACAGAGAGAACCTGGGAATGTAATGTTAAGACCAATAGAAACACTTACATAGACATGAAATAACTAAGTATTTTTTTATTAAATATCAGTTTTTGGAAATTGAAATTACGATTTATTAAGTTTATAAAAACAGTATAGTTAACCATACTATTATTAATATAAATAGCCAGCCTATTTAAAAAAAAGCGGACGAAGCCGCGCATGCGCCACTGAAAATAAAAAGGAAGAACTTATGATAGATAAAATATTATTTTACTCCTTAAATTATATAATAAATAAATAAAAACTTAAACCATATTTCATTTTTTTACCTAAAATATGTTTAACATAAAAAGTAAATTGTTTATAAACCTTTCTAAAAGCCTTAATTCGTTTAAATACATATAAATAAGAATCCCGGACTGTCTAAAGAACATGGCACCAAATTTTTGTCGGTAGTGTCGGAAGCTACATAGTATTAAACTTGATAATATTGAACTTGGCTTCCATTGTCGTATCTATCGCCTATATAAATAGATGTAAAAAGAATAAGCAATTTTTAAGTAGAAATAAAATAAATCAGCTTCACGCTGTATCCCGCACACAGCAAGGTAGGCAGAGGGAACCTAATGTTAAGTCACTCCGTTCCCCACTTTCTGCCGAATTCTGGAGGCATTGAGTGTTGAATGGCAGAACTCAACGCCGCGCTTGTCCTCGACACCAGAGCTAAGAAATGGAAATATAAATTTAAGTAAATATGTCATCTCCTCGAGTGGGTATCGAACCCACAACCAGTCGGTTTTACAGTAAGTTGAAATAAATTACCAAAAGATTTAAATTAAAATTTACTTAGTCCATTACAGTATAGATAGCTATACTAAATATATTATTTTTTCTTAAACTGAAATAAATATCCAAACAGTTCAAGTGGGCAAAGCCACGCGAGGGCTGCTAGTTTTATTATAAGTACAGATTTCATCATAAACTTTCATATAATCAAAACCTAGTACTTAAACCCTACCACAAACTAATACTTAACAAAAACTAAACGTGAATTCGTGGATTTTTTCCACATACACAAACGACACGACCATATTGATTTATGGTGCGTGTAAATTTAGGGACTATTAAAAGTAAATCAAAGTGAGCTATAAATCGTCAAAGCATGAGGGCGGCCAATTTAGCAAGACCTCTCCGGTTTTGTCCGTAAAAGCGTTTTCTGCTTAATGTTTTGACTGCGAAGTGGCTCGAAGGACCATTTTAAAGTGGACACGAATCGGAATAACCGTCACGTGGTTTCACATAGTCGAGGAGAACTCAATATTTGGTGCAAGCTTTGTAATCTACGACTGGAGTGGTCATATACCGCAAACAGTAATAAAATGTTTATGAATATGAGTATATGTTTTTTTTTTTTTCATTAAAATTAACTGAATTGTTGACGCCTGTTGTGGTACAGGGACACAGTGGTGGACTGTAAACGTGACAGGTTGTGGAATCGATTCGGAATCCAGAAAATGAAATATTTAATATTTTTATTTCAAAACGCGGCGTTGAGTTCCGCCACTCAACACAAAATAGATACAGAAAGTTTCAGTGGAATGTGGGGAACAGCAGTGTCTTAATGGAGGCGAAGTGTCTTAACATTAGGTTACCAGGGTTCGTTTACGAACAATAACTAAATTGTAAAAACTGCAAAAAGTTATATTTGTTTGAGTTCTCATATTATAGGTCTCAATAAAGGGTTTATATGGTTGAACGCGTCAATCTCAGAAACTATTCGTGTAAATATTTTTTTTTACGTTGGATAGATCATTTATAGAGAAAGCTATATCACGCTAACCGTTACTATTTGTTACTTTTAGAGCATATAAAAAGCGCATAAAAAATATATTTCTTACACTACACAAGGGTCAGCTTCAAGCTGTATTCCGCACACAGCAAGCAGAGTGAACCTAGTGTTAAGACACTCCGTTCCCCACTTTCTACCATCTCCTCGAGTGGGGATCGAACCCACAACCAGTCGGTTTTTACAGTCACACTTTGTGCCGCTGCGCCACGACTTTCCTCATTAGGAAAATTAAAATAAAATAAATCAAATAAATCAGCTTCACGCTGTATCCCGCACACAGCCCATCCAGCACAGGGTAGGCAGAGGGAACCTAGTGTTAAGACACTCCGTTCCCCACTTTCTGCCGAATTCTGGAGGCATTGCGTGTTGATTGGCAGAACACAACGCCGCGCTTATTAGGAAAATTGTTTTATTAAATAATAAAAGTAACTGATACCATAAAGCTTCATTATTCATTAAAAAGTTTGATCGAAGGGCGCGCTATAGATTACTTACAATCGTATTAAAAATGTCCTTCTGTGGTATTAAAAATGTGGGTTGAAAATGTAAATGAATGGTTCCTTACCCTTTTTATAAAAATAAATAAATAAATCAACTTCACGCTGTATCCCGCACACAACAGGGTACGCAGAGGGAACCTAGTGTTAAGACACTCCGTTCCCCACTTTCTGCCGAATTCTGGAGGCATTGCGTTTTGAGTGGCAGAACTCAACGCCGCGCTGAGCCTCGACACCAGAGCGAAGAAATGGAAATATAAATTTAAGTAAATATTTCATCTCCTCGAGTGGGGATCGAACCCACAACCAGTCGGTTTTGCAGTCACACCTCGTGCCACTGCGCCACGACTGGCCTCACCTTTTTATTAATATTTTATTGTGTCTCACGCTATAAGATAAGCAAAGGAAACGTGCTAAGACACTCCGTTCCTTACTCTCCGTACAACTTTTGAGATATTGCGTATTGAACGATGGAACCGAACGCCGTTTTGTCTTATTAACAGCGCGGGAAGTCAAAATAATTTATTAATCTGAGTAGGAATCGAAGCCAATACCGTCGCGCTTACAGTCCGACATCGAGTCAGTCACTGAGCCACGTTGATATCTATGTAATTTTCCTTTATTTTTGTGAACTACAAACGACGAACAGACACATAATATACTGTGTTATTTTCGCATTTATCAAATTAGTAGGGATTTTCATAGCGCAACCCCAAAAATTACATTGCCCTACAATTTTCCTAATATACGTATAATTATTGACTACTGATAGATTGATGCTTTAGCATCACGTGTCGATCCTCCATAGTTTTCCCACAGGTATTAATACTCTACCCTTAAATAAGGGTAAGCAAGTGTACCAATATAGAAAGAACTGTCTTTGATAGTATGGTAATGGATATAAGAGGTCAGTTTATAATGGTTTTACATAATATAATTCTTATTTAATGTAAAAGTCAAGACTTAATTTGTAATTTTTCGTATTTTTTTTGTTTTATTTTTGAAGATGAAGTTAGCTAACTCAGATAAATTTTAAATTGTAGTAAAATACATATTTCTATTTTATTTTTGGAATATAACCCAATAGTCATTGAGATTATCGCATTCAGAATGATTATGAATTTTGTTTAATTTAGCATTTCTAGACTAAATTAAAGACATTTCTGTGTTATTTGTGTGGGACCAGTCGTGGCGCAGAAGCAATAAGTGAGTGGTTTTGGGTTCGATACCCACTCGAGGAAATGAAATATTTATTTCCATGTATATTTTCATTTCACTCAATATGCAATGCCTCCAGAATTCGGCGGAATGTAAAGAATCGAGTGTCTTGACACTACGTTTCCTTAGCCCACCCTGTTGTATTGCGGGATGCAGCGTGAAGTCGAAAAAAAATCTGTATTAATAACTCACAGTCAAAGTAATCTAAAGCTACAAGTTAGTTAGTCACAGTCAAAGTCATCATACAAAAATATTAGTTATTATTTTTAAATTTTACTACACGAATGAAGTTGCAGTAAAAACCTAGTCACTAGTAAAATTATACAATTAACCAAATCAAACGTGTCCTATAAAATGAATATAAACATTCGTTTGATTTGTTTATAAACACAGAAGTTTGTTATAACGTTCTATTAATAGATCATTCAT
>DWQW01008300.1:0-14099 GCA_018249695.1 Heliconius erato demophoon
TGGTAGGCATTCGGATAATCGAAAATCCGGATAATCCAAAGTATGGAAAATCGGGTAATCGGGTATTTAGAATATGTAAGTATGCACATACGTTGTGATATAAATTTAATTAAAACAACTAATACATGAAGTGAAAATCAATGTTTATTAAGAAATCTTAAGATGTACGACGATGGGAAGCGGCGCGGGCGGGGTGGTGCCCGATTCGACACGTTCATGCTTGCGTTGATACGACTTGTAGGTACATTTAATACAGTTGGTCTGTAGTCCGGATAATCACGAATCCGTATAATTGAGGGCCGGATAATAGAGTTTCTACTGTACCTAGAGAAAACCTATAAACAAGTCACTTGTTCTCCACTTTTTGTCTTTTTAAGAACGGTGTGAAACTCAATGCCATGATTTTTTTTCTTTCCTGAACCACATATAAGAGATGTCCTACATTGTATTGTATGGCGGAACAAACAGTGCGCTTTATCTACGGAAATAAATATTATTCCACTATATAAAATAATCCCGTGTGAAATCGCCCTCACGAATATAAGGTATACACATTTTATTTTCAGGTTTCGCTTCAGATTTTTCTCCCACTTATAGCATGATGGGCAAAGGGAACTCACTTATAACCATCAACATTTTTAAAATGTGATTATACACTTAGAAAAAATTATATGTTTTTAGAAAACGTATCAAAATTTGAAAGTAGCTCTTGGAAAGCACCCTGACCACTATTAGGCTTAGCCCTCTTAGGCTTAGTCCTCTTAAACTTAGTGCTCATAGCGCTTGAGTTTAATTTTTTATACGCTTTCCATTATAGTACTTAAATAATTCTATTAGTTCTGCGATAGTACTAGTAATGTAGACAATTTGATTCATATAACACCTGTGTCTCAAATTAGATTCAGATGTGCAGGTGTGAACATTAAAGTTCACATTGAGAGTACGAAATATTTGTATTAAGAATATAAATATCTTTTTATTTACATTACACTGAATTAGATGATGATGATGACGTGATGATTGATTCGACTCCCGGAGTGTCACATCTCAACGACTGCCCGACGCAAATATTCATAGGATTGGTGATTGCACATTTCAATCAGCTTCACAAGTGTGTCTCACAGCTCACCGGTTAGAATTTTTGTCTGTCTGTCTATCAATACCATTTATCTCGAGATCTCGTGGAGATATTAATTAATTATTAATTACTCGAAATTAATATCAAATATTCAAATTTATGGCCTCTTGAAGTCCACAGAAAGTCTAAGTCAACTCAATCAAAATACACGAGCATTTATGCATCGATTTTGCTACATGGATACTGTGTGATTCACCGTGTATTCAAAATCTATAGGATTCTTCCTGTGTACATTTATGACACTTGGCACGAACTGAGAACTTACAATACAAATAGAGGGAAAAATCTCTATAATTGAAATTTATTGATATTTCATAGAAGAAGTCATTAATAACTTATATTTATAGTCCATTTCATACAAAATTAAGTTTACCAACTATCATAAATTGAAATTCTCGCTGGCCTACAATTCTGAAAATTATATGGAACCCTCGATTGGCGAGTCCGACTATTACTTGATCGATTTTTGACTAATAATCCAGAATTCCGATTTATATTCTATATATACGACTATAGCTATTATTGTGCTTAGCAATAATTATTATGATATTTATGGTAAAAAAAACAGCTTCACACTGTAACTGACTCCCCACTCTACTCAATAAAATATTTAAATAAAATTATTTAAATAATAATTTTAATATTTTAGTATGGCTCGTGATACGTTTAATATAGTTAGAACCCTTCCGTAGTGATCGTGAGTAATCCAAGATCTTTTAGAGATTTAGAGGTAACAGTATTAATATGAAATGTACCATAAATTTCATATAAGTAAAAATAAAATATATTATGATAAATAACATGTAATAGTCTGTCCGTTTTAATCTCCCGTGATGTTTCTTAAGTATATCGAAGACGTCCTATCCTCCTCTCTGTTATACCTAGTGATTACTGATAGTTATAACTAAGTGGCCCCGCACCCGCCACTTACCGTGAATTCCGACCGTTCGGCTCTGAACCTTCCGACACGGATCGGAATAGTTTATATTTATGATTCTTATATTACTTTTGCGAAAGATCAATTATTAAATAATTGATTCAAAGACCGAAGTCTAATATACATACTTGCAGTGGAGTTGAGATTATTATATGGAGGCCATAGCCATAATTATATAACATATAACTCTCTGCTTCACATATCAGATCAAACTCCCTACCGCTAGGCGGCCGTTTATGTGAATCCACTTCAGTTTGTTTCTTTAGAGGGAAAACTAAGCGTTAGACAAATAAGCGGACACTACTATATATGTACACCAGAGCTGGGACATAAAATAGCATCACACACCCGTATAAGACGGGTGGACACTACTACATACACCAGTACTAGGACACAAAGAAGCATCACACACCTATCCATCACACACCAAGTGTTAACGTTGACGCACCGCAAGGCAAGGTACCAGCGAAGCCAAGCATCAGCCGGTTGTGACTATATTAGTTAATAGTAAAACATAGGGTCAATGAACTCTAACAGTCGTATAAATTGTAAATAATTAATATTTGGTTAATATCTACTATCTTTATGATATTTAATTAAATATATTGACAGATTGCCTTTATTGTAGGACATTAAATAGTGAGTCTATTATATGATATTTATAAATTGTAAATAAGTATTTTGATATAATAGTTTTATATCATATTATAAAAGATACTATTATATTTATATTTCCTTTTATAGGAAATATTTACTAATATATATATAGAAATTACAATTATAAGTAATTATAATTCATCAAACCTATTTAACTCTCATTTCACAATTCACATACACGCGTCTAACAAAGATGGCGGCAAGCATTCTACGTATTATTAAAAACGTAATTTCACACATCTCCTAAAAGTTTTAGGCTAAAACATCGTTATGCACGTATATATTTGCTTTTATTAAATAAATGATATACTCTGGATATTGAGTGCATTATATGCATTAATATCACTCTTCTTTGTTTTAATAATAATCTATTAAAAACTTACCGACGAAGTATTCCAAAATAAACAATCGTAAATAGTGAAAGCACTTATAACTTATCTTAGTAGCCTTGAATACTTATACAATTAAATATATATTAATTATAAATTAAAACTTCTCTAAGCATTTTTAACATCCATCATTCACCAGACGCGTCCGCCATCTCCCCTTCTTTCTTCCTTTTTTCTTTTCTTGACTTCAACGTTGACAGTAGCTTATTCAGCCAACATGATATTTTACAATATTTAAAATATTAATTATGTTATTATTTATTTTAAATTATAATACATAATAATTAAATATAATTATAAAATTATTTTTAATAAATATATTTTCTATCTGCGTGTTTTACCTACGGTTTATTACGTCACTTTAATATTACTTGTGAACGGAACGCGTAATTAAAGAGCTGAACTAAACTATTATTTATGAGATTGTATTTATCTTAAGCTATAAAATAAAAAATATTATAAATTATATTTATAATACTTTTTTTTAAATAATATATTTTTTTATTAATTGTATTATATACCTACACATGTTAGTTCTGGTATTCAACGTTACAACCCTTTTCATAACAGGGTAGGCATAGGAACCTAAGACCCTTCTCCGCATTCCGCATCGCGTATTGAACTCAACGCGGCCATTTTTGTTTCTAGAGTGGGGATTAAATCCACAACAATCACGTTAATAGTTAGCCCGCTTTCATATAGCACCTCGACGGCCTCACAAAATAAAAGCTGTACTTAATTATGTTCCAAATATGTGATATTTTATAATACTGTTGCAGTGTTTATTTGGTCTCTCATTAAAAAAATAGTAATCCAAATCGTAAAAAATGTTTTGGATATTACAATTAACGAGGACTCGAACCTGTTGGATTTATACATATATACAGCCATTACTTATTTGCATTTGGCCGTATGGGCGAAGTCGCTTGTAAAAGTGAGTGAGTGATGTTATAAGAAAAGTAAATGAATGAGGCAAATCGTGGCGCAGGGGCACAAAGTGTGACTCTAAAATCTGGTTGTGGGTTCGACCTCCACCCTACGAAATGAAATATTTGTTTATATTATTATTTCTTCTTTCCAGAAGTCGGCGGAAAGTGGGTAACGGAGTGTCTCCCTCTGCCTATCCTGCGGTCTGCAGGCTACAGCGTGAAGCAGATTTTATTGTTAGCCAGATTCACACACCGACCGCATTGAATTTAGTTGGCCGTATAACACTTTTTTTAATGCCATTGAAACTAGTTGCTATTGCATTTATTGTAAATTTTATTACCAACAACAATTAAAGTGAAGTTTATGTGAATGTTTCTTTAAATTTATTTTGTTTTGATGCACATCGGTCGAATCAAGGGTGTTTAGACATTGAGATATCCAGAAATAGTCTCCAGCAACAAAATATGCATATTTTTATCTTTAAATGTGTTTACAATATTCTAGTCTTTTAAGCAGAGATAGTTTTTTATAAGGACCGTCGTGGCGCAAGGGAACAAGCGTGGTTCTGCCAACGTGATGGTTGGTGGGGGTCGATTCTCACTTGGAGGAATGAAATATTTCTATTTTCATAACCTCGTTCTGGTAACGATGCAAAGCGCGACGTTGAGTTCCGCAACTCAACACGCAGTGCGCAGTTTCAATTAACATAATTATTTTATATTTACGTCTTTGCCGTATTTTTCTAAATCCATTTTTTATATATGTATTTATAAATTTTAAAATATTTCGTGATTACTAAATTATGTAATTTTCAGGTGAGACGACCTTGCTGATAATATTTTTAACTTAATACGATTTAAAAATATGATGCCAAGTATTTACGTCGCGTTCTAAATAGAAAACAATATTTTCTATGAACACACGGACACTAAGGTGTTAGGAATTTGGCATGGACGCAAGGACGCACTAATTGACCAAGCATTGCAATTGATATAACAGATATTACACGAGTATCACATTTATAATGTCATATACAGTTTAAAAAAGATTTAAATATAAATAAGACAGTATATTAGATAATAGATTTTTTATTATTTAAACATTTTTGTTTTTTTTATTTTTACTCTGTTACTTCTGTTAACTATATTCAAAAATGTGTTTTGTGGGAGATAGCGTTTAGGTATTAAATATTGAACCCCTACGGTTTCTTGGATCACAGAAAAAATCAAGCTTCTATGTCAATGTAATCATAATCGTTTTCCAAAGAGGCGTGGGTTCAAATCCCGCTACGTTCAAATTTTTATAGGTTTTCTTAATAAGTATTTTTCTTTTCTAAATGTAGAATAACACTTTAAAAAAATTGAAAATATTTAAAAAATAGTATTCTCTTCAAAAAATAATATTTTATTCTCTTCGTCTTGCCAGACGATAATTCTAAGTTTCTAATTATCTTTGGGTAGCTGAAATTTGTATAAATCTATCTAACGGAGATGCTAACAACATAAAAAAGTTGTAACAAGCATATAAGAATTTCAACGTGGCTCGACGTAGATAGTATTTTTCTTTAAAAATACATTGAAATCATATTAATTTCAAAGGTTTTAGTTAACTAAAATAAAATTAACTAAAATAAAATATTTTTTTGGAATATTTTTATTTTTTATTTTCATTTTACTCTGCATAAATAATACATACTTAATCAGTAACCCAACAAGAAGCGTCTGAGAGTAAACAAGGGGAGGGGATCCTATAATAGAATGCTACAATGAAATTATGATAATAATCAAATAATTTGGCAGTACTACACATGTTAGGTAGTAGCCAACATTTTTGACTGAGTACCCGGTAATTAATTATTTGGACATAAAACAAATTGATGAGTGATTAATTTACTAAGTATATATGTATCTCATAATTAATTTTATGTAGTAAAAATAAACTTCTGTTGCGATTATATATTTGTTCTTTTTTTTAGTTTCACACTGTATCACGCACAAAGGAAGATAGGCAGAAGGAACCTGGAAACCTAGTGTTAACACTCCGTTTCCCATTAAGACCCTTCCTTTTTCTTGAGGCATCGCATGTTGAGTTGCGGAACTCAACGCCGTGTTTTGCCTCTTTACCAGAACGAGGAATTTAAGATATTAAATATTTCATTGCCCCGGAATATGCCATGGCACAAAGCCTTCAATAATAATTTTAAATTAAAATCATTATTTTAGACAAACATACACCTACATTATAGAGCTTCATTTCTGATTTCTGAATTCTGTCACTCGACGTACAATTTCACGAATTCAGGAGAAAAGCGGAGGGCGGAGTGTCTTGACAAATAGTTTTCCTACCTGTTTGCTATATGCAAGCAACGTGAAGTTAAAAATAATATAACATTACGTTATATTTGGAAACTTACAACGTATCCACGGCAACGTAACAAAGACCAATTACCCAGTTTATAAATACATAATTTAAAGACTTAGTTTATTTATCGTATAATCATTTTAGTTTTAGACATTTTATTATCATCATAATATATTCTACGTCATTATTATACCATGGAACGGGATTTAATACGTCAAACTAATAAATCTAACTATAGACCGCCCTGTTCGTCACATGATTGAAGGAGCCTTAAGTGCTCTATACACTTCCAACGTTTCTAATTTGAAATTTTAATATAAATATTTAAAAGAATATTCAAGGCATTTTTTTTAAATTGAATATATTTATTTATTTGTATGCTAGTGGCTATTAGATGTTTAAATTAATAATTTTACAAGCGCAACATAATATCAATAATTTATAGCCATTTAAAAGCAAAAACTGTGTGCGTTTATTGTCCGGTCTTACAATCGTTGGAATTAATACATTGAACTTAAATAAAAGGTACAATATGAACAAAGACAGACAAAAAGAAAAGAAAAAACAAATATATGTACACAAAAATAACAATAAAGTTATTATGTATTAAAATAAAAAAGAAATAGACGAGTTTTTGTATTTCTTAGTTTATAAGATGGGGTATACAGATGGTTTTAACACTAGGTTTTTTCTGCCTACCCTACTATGCGAGAAGAGAAGTTCTCCACTTTCAACCCAATCTACTTAACGTCTACATGAAAATTCCATGAGAGTATATGCAGATACCTTTGAAGCTACTATATGTATAAATAATATTATCCCTAGTTCCAAAAGAAGAAATGAAACTGACGACCAACAGTGTTCAATAACAAACCAGAAAATAAGCTAATAATAAATCATTATAATCAAACCAGCTGGTTTCAGAGGTTGTTTAGTATTATTCATTCATAATTCCACACGAGAGTGTGTGTAGTCTCCCTAACGTGACGTAGCGGGGCTCGCCTACGAGTAAAAGCTGAAATATTCGCCGACAAAATTAAAATAACCGCTATTTGCCGCGAAAACAGGTGCTAGTGCCATGTTTATCATTTATGAAAGAATCCATTGATAAGATATTTTTTTTACTTTTTAAAATTGGTTTTAGATTTGCCACTTTTAAGTTTAAGTTGAAATTATATTATTATCGAGCTACATCGTGCTATTCAAAATTATTACATTTTTTAATTTTATTTTTTAGATTCTCTTTCTTAATTTAAGATACGGGACGTATTATTAAATAATATTATAAGTGCGACTTCGAGCTCGGCTGTTCTACATCTAAATCTCGATTTGGGCGGGAAGGGGAGAACGTAGTGTCTAAACACTAGGTTCCCAGGTTCCCTCTGCCTACCGTACTATTTATCTGGAACACAGTGTGAAGCTTAAAAAAGGGCAAAGAAAATAAATTGAAATAAAGTACAATAAAATCGTGAAAGAACAATGAAAACACATCTGTACTACGCATTCCGTCCATTGATGTCTGACGCGCACATAATATTATTAGCGTTAGCGAAAACACGTCGTTTCGGCGATAATAAACAGTTTTTAGATGAATGGAATTTACATCACTCGTGACTAATGTTACGGTTCCTTTTGCCTATAACATAAAGATGGTGTGATTGACGATTCACCAATTATGATGCAGGAAGTATCGGATTTTATTGTTTAATTAAAATTACTTTTAACTAAAGATTCCGACTGATTTATAACAGCTGTGAGAGAAATAAATCTTGTTTGTGTTTTTATTTTAAAACTTTTTTTTAGAGTCACTCCGTTAAACGTCTGTCAAGACAATATATCTCGAGATCGCGTGGACGTATCGAGCTGATATTAATACCAAATATTTTGATCTATGGTTCATTGAAGCACGCAGTCAAAAGATTGAGAGCATTTGTACATAGAGTTACTGCATTTTGTATGGAATTCGTCGCGTAATCAAAACCTTCAATTCCCGTGGATCAACAGTTATGAAATTTGGTACAAAGTGACTTCATAGACTCAACATTTAATTATATAGTTATTAGAGACAACCTCCTCCATACCTTGGACTACAAGTATGTATTAGTGTGTATATTAGTAATGGGCTCAGTATGACAAATACCGCGTTGGTTGTGGGTTCGATTCTACTGAGAGAAAAAATAATTCATTTTCTCGTTCTGGAAAAACAAAGCGCGGAGGCAGATGCGTAGCTTCGGCCACTCTATACGCAATACGATGTGCAATACAATGTTTAGAAATCAGGGAAAAGTAGAGAATGGAGAGTTTTGCCACTAGGTTCCCTGAGGCTACTATTCTGTGCAGGATGAAGCGTTAAGAAAAAATGTAACTAAAGCCATCTCACGAATGGTAACAAGTACCAGTGCGGGCGAATGATGGCTACTTGAAACATGCAGTGTAAAGCTTTAACATGTTTTAGTTATTCACGTGTTTAATAGATGGCGCTTTCTAATGTTTGAAAGACAACATTTTAATATTTTCCTAATTGGGTAACTTTTTTAGTATTTCATATTTTTGGTTTCATAACATTTTCAATCGATAATATTTTGAAATACTCTTTTTACAATTATTATTTATTGAATTAGTTAAGAAATTTCTTGCATCGAAGATTACGATTCGTGCTAAAATGGCAATTATAAAACAAAAAACTGCTTAAAGGTTCAAAAATACTTTAAAACATTATCAATATGTTCTTAATTAAATGAAGAACGGAGTGTCTTAACACTAGTAGGTTCATTGACAATATTATTTATATACGAGAGTTGGTTTAAGCGAAAAGCTTCTATTCTGAGATTCAGAATTTGGGTCATTATTTTTACGTTATATATATCCTATAAAAAGTTTATCTAAATCCGTTCCCTAGTTCTTGCGCGAAAATTAAACAAACAGCCGTTCTCACAAAGTTTCACATTTATAATATTTGTAAAATATATTATAACAAAATTTTTAGTCTATAAATAATATATATATAAAACACTTTGTATATACAATTTAAGCGTTTTTCAACCAAAAAAACCTTGCTTTAACTTCGCTAAAGCGGTTTTATTGAAGATGTTATTATAATGAAGAAGAATCTACATAATCACTTATCCCGGTGGAATTCATTAGGTTTGCATACATAAATATTCGGTGGCGCTTAACAATAGACAATTTATTATTTAGATTTTCTCGTTTGTTGGCAATTTTTTATGTAAATTTGTTAGGTGCCATTTTTAGGTGTGATTAATCGATTAACGTTTCTTATCTTGAAAACTTGGCCAGTCGTGGCGTAGGGGCACAAAGTGTGACTGTAAATCCGACTGGTTGTGGGTTCGATCCTCACTCGAGGAGATGAAATATTTACTTAAATTTATATTTCCATTTCTTTGCTCTGGTGTCGAGGACAAGCGCAGCGTTGAGTTCTGCCACTCAGCACGCAATGCCTCCAGAATTCGGCAGAAAGTGGGGATAGGAGTGTCTTAACACTAGGTTCCCTCGGCCTACCCTGCAATGTGCGGGATACAGCGTGAAGTTGAAAAAAAAATCTTGAAAACTTTTTATAGAAAAAAATGTGTATATCAATATTTTTATACATTAATGGAAGTGGAAAATCGGGAAATGTTACTAACTACTTCCGCCTGCATTTGAGAATTCTATTTGTGTAAAAAATAAAAATAAAAATACACAATCATCATCATGCGCCACGATCGCCTCATATCTATATAAAAATATATAAGTATAGATATATTTATATATAGGGTGGAAGTGCTAGCACCACTTTAAATGAAACCACAGTTTTAACTACTCTATAAAAACCTGACGCAAATATATTTTTTTTCTCAAAAATGAAAAAGTATTTTTTTAAAACAAAATAAATAATAAAATTGTTGTTGTAATATAAAACGCCATTTGTCAAGAACGACGCACGTACACATAAGCCTATCAAAGGGAAACCGCCGCATACGCCTCATTCCGAAATCGAGTCGTAGGTGTTGGCGGCAAAGTTCAAAGTTGCCTAACCTTTAGTAGTATTTTTGTAGTAGTGTATGTTTACGTTATTGGTATCTATGCGTAACTGCGTCACACGAAATACAGGTATGGATAAACATCGTAAAATAAAAAAAATCCTACGTCTAAACTGTTGAGGTATCTTGATTCTTTAGGTATGGGTTTGAAATATTTATCCTATATGCTGTGCCCGTAAAAGAAGCGCTGGCACTTCCATCCTGTATATTTCTGATTTTTCTCATAGATATTTTTGCAAGTACTCGTACTCACAACTATTGAATAGAATAAGGTACATCCCAGCTGTAACTGTAACTTTGAGGAACATAATTCATTCTAATAAGAATTTGAAGCTGAAAGGTCTCGCAATGACAGTCACTATTTGTTTTCATTAGAAGCGACTGCTTTGTAAAACAAACACGGTACTCATTTCCATAGGCTTAACATCTAATCAATACGAAGTTAATTTGACAAAAGTAATTAAAGGAATCCTTCAGAATTGAACTCAGTGTCATGTATTATAAAAGTTAATCGATATTTGGTATTCTGATATATTTGATGTAAATTGACTCTCTCTTTCAGTTAACTGTAACTATAATAAATCTAGCATAAAAGATATGTGTATAATTATATCTTATGTAAATTATTCCATTCACCACTTTTAATCGAGGAAATCGAATTTAAGACGCCAGTCGTGGCGCAGGGCACAAAGTGTGAGTGTAAAATCGACTGGTTGTGGGTTCGATCCCCACTCGAGGAGATGAAATATTTACTTAAATTTATATTTCCATTTCTTCGCTCTGGTGTCGAGGCTGAGGCGAGTTGAGTTCTGCCACTCAACACGCAATGCCTCCAGAATCCGGCAGAAAGTGGGAAACGGGGTGTCTTAACACTAAGTTTCCTCTGTCTACCCTGCTGTGTGCGGGATACAGAGTGAAGCTGATTTGATTTTTTACCACTTTTCACTATCAATGCTATGACTAAATGATTATATCAGCTGCACTCTGTATGTTGATTGGTCTAAATGTGAAGTTTACAGACAGGATTGGCGACATCTTAAGAAAAGCTTCCATAAAAACTACATTCTAACCAAAAGCCAAAAAGTGAGCCAATTCTTGAGACCAGTGAAAAGTAAACTAGATTGTGTGATAATGTGATAAATGTGTGTGTGTCTCTACACTTAGAAAACTTAAAAAAATTATAAGTAGCGGGATTACAAAACAAAATTACACTACTAAATCCAAAAAATAACAGAATACTATAAGGACCTACCTGTTGTTAATAGAATCACACACTATAGATAGCCCACGCACACCTGCATGTCGATCCCAAGTTAACTCGAGGTTCCGACTCTAAATAAATAATATAGACTTGTAATATTTACAACTGCCATAATCTCTTTTTTTTCTTAAAAGCGTAAACCCACGTTTTGCTGCAAAGCAGTGTAAAGATAGGGAAACAAGTTTTAGAGAATTGCCTTTTCTTAATTTTCTGCCCTATCATCGAAATGTTGTGCGTTGAGAAGCGGAACATTGGTCGAGTTGAGGTTGAGGTTCAGTTGACAAAATTGTAAGTATTTGTTTTTTTTTAAATATTTTTTGCTCAGTTTTATGCCCAGTCTTCCGAAAAATATACGAACTTGATTAGTGATTCATTAAAATGAAATATAAAGCAAATTTTGTCTTTTAATATTTATATTAGATTATGTTATCTCTATTATGATGTTTTCCATATTCATGCTATTCGTTAAAATTTAGATAATATATTATACTTTGTTATGGGTGACATTCTTATTGAAAATACACATTACACATAATCATTTAAATACACGTTCATTTAAAAAAAGTGAAAAAATAAAATAACTTATGCATGTGTGAAACGGAGTGTCTTAACACAAGATTCTCAGTATACCCTGCTATATGCGTAAAGTAAAAAAAAAAGAAAAAAATATACAAATAAAGTAACTACAGTACAATAAAAATGATTTTTCTGGAATTTTCATTAAAAATCTTAAACTGTCTGTATATTACATGGCCCTGGCATGTTTTCCCAGTGTGGATCCCTATTTGTCTTTACGTAGATTAGTGTAAGTGTTTTCTGTGCGTATCGCACCTGCGTCCACAACCCGTGCTCGTCACCCGTCACCCGTCACCTTTAGTACAAGGTGAAACTTATATTTTTTCAAAGTACTTTTGTAAGTGATATATCATTTATATATTTTTATATACCTATATAATAATAATTATTATTATATAGGTATATAAAATATATTTATATATATAAATATAAATAATGTAATACTTTGACATATTTCATTACAACCAAGATAAGAATAATCCATATACAAATTAACATTAATTAAATAATTATGAAACTTTTTTGCTTTGCCCTAGTTACTATATATCCATAAGGATATCTCAACAATTCACTTCTGTTTAGGCTTTCGTGGTGCAGCGTCACAGCGGTTATGGGTTCGATCCCTACTAGAAATTAATCATTCTCATTTCCTTGTTCTGGCCAGGAGATAAAGCGTGGCGTTGATTTCTGCCACTCAACCGGCAATGTCTCGAAATCGAAAAAATTTGGACGGAGATTAGGGAAAGGCGTGTCTTAACACTAGATTAACATCTGTATATCTAAAAATATAATAAAAAATCTATATATATGTACAGTCAAGATACAGAGCAGCTACTGCTTATGTGTGCTGTGTACTGCTCTTTTCTTTAATTATTTATTTAATTTACTGTTTTATGTATATATACAACAATAAATATTTTAAAGTGTTTAAAACATAACATTCCTTAAGAAGATTGAGGGAATTAGTATATCATAAATTATAAGTATCTACACCATTTACATGTCACCAGTACTCAGCTAGAGCCCACAAAACTATAACAATCGAAACACACACATATTAACAATGCCTCATTGAATGCTATACCAATTAATACGCTGAATTAGTCCAATATAGCTCGTGCCGTAGACTATGGGGGAAGGTATATCTGATGATTATAGCAATTTCACACAATATTAGGCAATTTGTTACAGGACGAGAAATGATTGTTTATTTTATTGTTTTTTTTTGTCTAAATGTGTTTTTGGAACAAATTTGAAAAAAAGATTTATTCTCGGTAAAGTTTGGCTTTTGAAAGACCGTCGTGTACTTGTATACCGGTATGAAGTGAAGTTTGACAGGTGTCATACCAACCAAATAAAAAAAATTATTCGTTCACAACAAATGTTCCTTGTTCATAATAAATCTTCCTTGACGCTCACTTACACACCGGTACAACTATTTTTTCTTCTTCTAGAAGAAGAAGAAAAAAGAAGAAAAAATCTAGAGTTTATTTTTGGGGTTCGTATGTGTTGAATAAGAGAGTCCAGTCTTTTGAAATAGATATTTTAGTAATTACTAAAAAATAAGCCTTTGAAATTATATCATATTCATTTTCTTTCTAATTACCCATCTAGTTTTCTAAAGATTATAAACGTAGTAAAAAAAATTAAAAAACATTGACGCCAGTGGTGGCGCAGTGGCAAGAGGTGCGACTGTAAAACCGACTGGTTGTGGGTTCGATCCCCACTCGAGGAGATGAAATATTTACTTAAATTTATATTTCCATTTCTTCGCTCTGGTGTCGAGGTTAAGCGCAGCGTTGAGTTCTGC
>DWQW01008301.1:0-14099 GCA_018249695.1 Heliconius erato demophoon
TCAGAAAAGGCTATGAACAGAGCGGAGCACCCGAAGAGGATAAATCAATAGAAAAGCGTGATAATAGAAGGAACTGCCAGCAAGTGTACACGTCCTCGCCTATAAAGCATACTAATAAAAAGGAACAGCAAGGTTTATTGTAATTTCTTATATTTTCCACAGCTTTAACCGGACCTTAAATCATAAAATAGAAGGATTTTCAAATGGTATCCAATCGCTACTTCTAATTATATTTCCTCAAAGAGATGATGCTTAGATGGTTCCTGGCTGTTAATCCTTATAGCAAATTTAGAATTAAAAGGAATAATTTAATTATGTATGTATCGATTATAAAATGATTTCAATATTGTAAATATTCAGTATTTCTATTGACATTGATTCATATTCATTTTTAGTTTTTCATGGGTATGGATTTTTGTTATAATATTATTTCTTATTATTTTTATTGTATTTAATTTTATTTATAATCATTTTTTTTATTTTCAAAAGGACAACTGTCATTCATAAATAATTAGAGGCCTTTACTCATCCTTTTTTCTAGAACTGCGATATATTCATTAAATTAACACCATGTATTTCTTACCAGAAATGTACGAGATCAGTCCGTACGCAACGTTCAGCATGTCCGGAGGGTCGACAACTACAGGTGGGGGCGGTGTGGGGTGTGAGTCGGGTGGAGGTACATTACGTACATTCGGCAGAGCTGAACCAGCACCCCTAGCTGCGGCACCACCTAGAGGCACGCATAGATCACCTGCACACACTGGTATACTATTTATTTATATTTAAAACTACACGCAGTTTCACCCGTTTAAACTTATTATAGCCAAATTATAAAATATCTTTAACAAAATTGTAGCCTATGAGTTGTTCTGATATACAAGCTACATCACTGTACAGTTTCATCTAACTCTGATTAGAATATTTTGCGTGAAAGTGGAACAAACATCCATCCTCACAAACTTTAATATTTATAATATTAGTAGAGTTCAAAATAGTATTTATTTTTTGTTGTGGTATTATAAAATGAAGATTAATTATATTATCGTATATATATTTCATCGATAACTTAAATTTTCTCTTTATGTAGATGACTCGTGGTGGACTGTCAGCATTAACCATAATAACGATGGTGATTAACAGTGTGGCTTTCTGAATCGTTACACACCTAATCTTTTTACTTTACGTAAATGTGTAAATTTTAAATTTGATAATTTTGACTATAGGATTTTACACTCACACCATATTTTTAGCCTAGATTTTATAAAATTTCATCCATTTTCCAAATCTTATATACATATATTAATAGAAAATTCATATAAAATATCAATAATTCACAGACGAATACACCCTCTCCCGAGCAATGACATTGATGGTGCGTCGCGCGGAGTCCGACTCCGACTCCAGCGGGTCGCCGTGCGCTGAGTGTAGTTCAGCGGCTTACCGAATGCCACTCGCGACTAATAAAGGTATTTAAAAATTTTATATTATAAACAATTTAAAAATAGATGTGTAGGCGAAGTATTCTGACACTAGGTTCTCTCTACCAGCATTGCGATACATGAAAAAAAACATGCTATTTAATAAAACATTTCATTATAAATATTTATTTAGAAAGGGTACTGACCAAGTGTCTGTAGTGTTAAGAAATAATAATAAATATATATATATTTATATATTTATATTTGAAACAAAGCACAAAAGTTCTTGAAAATAATAAATGAAAAATGTCGAATACACAACATGGAAAATCTTGAGATGTCTGTTTACTCCTCTTAATAGTATCAAGACTTTCCATTTTTCTTCATTATGACAATTTAGATAGAATAATTATTTTTATGTTGAGTAGTCCACTCATCGAGGAAGTATTTTATATTACATCACATTAATTATTTCGATGTATTTAACTCTCTGTGTTCAATTATTTATTATACATTATACTTTTTCATTTTAATAGACCACGTGAGTGAAACCGCATAAGTTACTAAAACTATAATATTCTTTCAGCAGAAGAAGTGTTCCGTACAGTGACTGACTCCAGCGCGGAGTCATGCGGCGGCGCGTCGCGAGACAAATCACGACGACGACCGCGACGACACCACGCGCCCAACACTACGAGGTAATGTCATTCAATCATTCATTCATTGATTGTTTCACTCATTCAATTATCATCATTCGTTTTCTTTATTTACTTATTTACTTTTAATCACCCATTCTTCAATCTATTAAACCATGGAAAGGAGCCCCATGGAGCGGAGCTGTAAATTTTTGCTTTTTTTGCAAAATAATGTCAATTTGTTTTATTGTGTTTTTAATTTATACTTTTGAATTTCTTCTCTTTTAATTTTTTTAAACAGTTACATTTTGAGTTTAGTACTTTTTTATTTATTATTATAACAAATAGGTAGGTTTACAAATAAATGATTTATTAAGTTAGTTTACAAAATATTTCAATTATACATTATTCGCTATAGGTATATAGTTTCTTCGCTTTTGCTAAAGAAAACGCGGTGTTAGGTTAGCATTGCCTACTAACATAATGTCCAATTATGGTTGTAATAAATGGATAACGGAGAGTTTTAATCACCAAATTCTCTCAACTTGCCTACTACTTTATGCGAAAAGTGCATTCATGTAAGCAAAATAAATACACTGCTTACAAATTTAACAACATCCATCGCCATCTGTGGTACATTTGCGGAACTACGTTATTGCATGCATGCAGCATGGGAGATGCTTAACTTTTTGTCGCTTTTATGTGATATGAGGATTCTCCAATAGATGCCGACAGTAAAAAATAACGCTTTTAAACTAATGTATTACAATACAATTTAGAAAAAAATCCGACTTCAAGCAACAAAGTAATAAAAAGTAAAAAAAAAGATTTTGTTAAACAAACATAATTAAAGAAAAATTTTATAATTTTGAAGTCGGTGTCAAGTAATGCTAGAACAATCTCACTACGATACCAAATTTTTGTTTAGTAATGCTATTTGTTTTACTTACGCTTTGGTTCCCATGCACCGCCCTATTTTCAAGACTTGCTAAGTAGTGGAACTGTCTGCCGCGTTTTACCTTCTTATCAAAGCTTGGAATAGAAATATATTTACTGCACAGAGTATGAATCGAGTTACAATCGCATTTATAGTCAGCTGTGCGAAAAAAAAGTTTAATAATTGACTTTTAAAAAATTATTAACACAACTATATACATATGTAACAAATTACCTTTTGTTTCAGATATCAACAACGACAGGAACAAGAGCGTAGAGACTTCACGATACACGTATGAGACGAACGACAATAAAGACTGCTCCAAGCGTTTAGGATAAAATTAAATTGTTATATAGCTCTTAGTTAGTGATAGGATACATTTGAATTTTCGGGTTCGTTTATTTCGGATTTTATACTTCCGGTTTCGTTATATGTCATGTTTATTAAAATTTTGTTGTAAACAAATATAAAAAAGGGACAATATGCATGTAATTATTTTTTACATTTGCTAGTAACACCACTACATATTTCTATATCGTAGGTATATTTCTATATTTTCTTTTGACATTCTATATATGTTATATTCCATAATAGAAGAGAATTATATTACATTACTTTTAGTGACTTTACAGATAGGGCCTTAAAATTTACACCGTGTAAGTTAGCCCTAAAACTCAATATGCATCGAATGCACTATATCAGTTAGTGCAGTAAAAGTACTGTACTTATATTTCATAGCTAGCGTGGATTTTGGATTACTTTCAGACAGTTCAGCATTTTTTTTTACTTTTAGCAACCGGAAGTACAAAAAATGAATAGCCCTAAAAGCGTTTTGTATTTGACTCGAATTACTCGCGGCCTATTCGGATATTGTTAGGAACATATTTTCAGATTTAATGAATGATAATAATATGGAAAAAACACAAAAAATGTAAACGAAATTATTGAAAAAAAAATGAAAAATGTATTTTTTTGATAAGCAACTTTGTTATTGATAAATAATGAATAGAATATACATACATATAGTAGATACGTTAAGGTAGGACGTTGGTAAGTTAGTACAAGGATTACTTAAGACAATATTTTATAATATTATTTTAAATATTTTCTAATAAATTTACTGTGCGAAAGCATCGTGAAGCTATTGGATAGTATAAATATATGGAATTTGTGAATTCGATTCTCACTTCTAATATATTATTGTTTTTATTATTTTTATTTTCTTTAGATATACTCGTATAGGGCCTCGTATTGCAGTATTTTACTGTAAATATAACGATTGTGGGTTCGACTCCTGCTGAGGAGTTTTCAATTCCTTGCGCTGGTAAAAAGGTAAAGGGTGGCGTTGAGTTTCGCCACGTTATATGTAACGTCTCAAATATTGGGCGGTGCATGGGAGACGGAGTGTTTTAGCACTGGTCTACCCCTACCTACCCCACTATATATGGAATTTAGCGTGGAGCTAAAAAAGTGTAGCGTAAGAATGAAATATATCTACTAAAAATTGGACACAGAATGATTCTCTTTGCCTATTTATTAAGAATGCATTAAAATACAAAACTTTATTGTATTTAATTAAATCGAAATCGAAATTGAAGAGCTTTTTAAAAGATCCTTATGTATAAGTTAAAAATACTGAAGCTTGTCTAAGATTTTGGTATATACCTATGAGGCAGATATTTTAGTTAATATGTCAGTATCTTAAGATTCCTTTTTAGGATTCCTTACTCAAATGCTAAAACTGGATACCTACTGCCTACTGCTAAGACTTTGCTGACTGACTCCATCTGTCCGCCTGTCACCAGACTATATTTCGGTTTTCACTGTAACAACACTAAAAAACAGATTTAGATAAATGCTTAAGGGGTTCCCATAGAACAATTTTTTTGCCGTTTTTATGGATAATGGTGCGGAAACCTCTGTGTGTAAGTCTGTTTCGCACTTGGCCGATCTGTTTGTATTAATATGAAAATGATTATGATGTATTTATATTGATATGTGCTAAACGTTCTAACCTTCTTTTTTTGTATTAATCAGCTATATTTTTTTTCATTTACTAATTTTTAGAAATATTCATAACGTTTATCAACTATATCAACTTTTGATAAATGCTCAATGTTTGTAAGACTTTTTATTATTGTACATGTTATAATTAACCTTATTTTTATAGTATATGTATTTATTATAATAATTAATTTAAAATATTTTAAAATACTATTCTCCCGTTTAGGACTATTAACATTTTAAATTCTTATATAATACGTACACTTCATAAAATTATGGAAACATCAAGATAACTCCTAAAATGTCTTTAATAAGATAAATACAGCACAAAAGAAATGAAAATATAAATAAAAAAAATAAATATATTTTTTAAAATGTTTATTTCTATTTCTTTGCTCTGGTGTCCAGGCAAAGCGCGGTGTTGAGTTACGACACTCAATACACAATGCCTCCAGAATTTGGCGGAAAGTGGGGAACGGAGTGTCTTAACACTAGGTTCCCTCTGCCTACCCTGCTGTGTGTAGCTGTAGCTGATGAAAATATAAGATTAAATAAATATTTCATTTCCTCAACTATGGATCGAGCCCACAACCAGTCGCGTTTACAGTCACACTTTGTTCCCCTGCGCCATGACTGTCCTTAGTACTTACTTTTTTTATGATTTAAATCAAATACCGCACAATACATAAATACACTATTTAGCCTAAAAAAATAAATAACATAACTGCCAATTTTTTATACAGCTTGTACATAATTATTTTAAAATTTGTATACTATTCTTAGGTATTTCTTTATTTAATATAATTGAATTGCAGTGAAGTTTAATATTCCGCTACAAACGATTAACCAATTTTATTAGATTTTTGATAAAATTATCAATATTATGATAACTATACCATGTTTAAGTATATATAACGTAGTTATGTTTAAATTCTATTATCTATCCATTAAATACGAACCGAAGTTAAATCCAAGTTGATGCTGTTTTAGTTAAACTTAGATATAAATTTCTATATTTATTGTATATACAACGGGGTTGGACGTGGTCATGCAAAAGGAATTTTAGTACTTTTTTTTATTTGTTATTTGGTTTTTTTATTTGTAATGATCATAGCTTAAACTGATTTAGTTTTAGTCAAAGTCCACACTTTTGCATTGAATGTAAACAGACGAACATAAGATTTCAGTTTTATTAAGTTTAAACAACATCCTATATCATTTTCTAATCAATTTTTATTCAAATACAAAAAATCTTATTTAGCTTCACGCTGAGAAGCTAATAATATATATCTTTTATTTTTTCAAGCGATAATAATTGAACCCACAACCTGTCGCGTTTAAAGTCACACACTTACTACCCCTGCGCTACGAATTATCTCTAAACATATTATGACAAAACAAACATATTACTAACCATAGTAAAAGCTATAATTTGGCATATTTTTTTTAGTTTGGTAATTTTTGTATGACTACGGCCTTTTCAATGTTAATCTCTTAACTTCGAATACTTATATGTACGAGTATATGTATGTTATGTAAAGATGGTCACTGCCTCTATTGATAAGATAGTTTTCTGTAAATAATGAACTGGAAATATGATCATTAAAATATAAAAACTTATTACTTGTTTCATTCAATATTTTAACCAATTTCTGTAAGAAAAGAAAGTTATCAATTCGACTATATTATTTTATTTTATATTTGTTACCTCCGAACTTTTGACAGGGTAAACCGATTTTGATGTTTTTTTTTATTTGAAAGCTAGTGCTTCCCGAGTGGAGCCACTTTTTTTTAGGTCCATTGTTGACAATGGTGTCTGTGAAAAAATCATATATGTCTTAAATTTGCATTCGGTATGTGCGCGGCAAATAGATGAATAACTCAATATCACGCCAATCGATGCTAATTATTCTAATGGATGCATTTCAATGATACTTTGGTGAAAGTTTGGCTAGGTTCTGATTATAGGATCCGGTTGAAATTAAACAATTCGTTTTTTTTGATAAAAAAATACAATTGTACTGTAAATAAGTAAAAACATTAATACTTATTTAGAAAACGTGTAAAAATTTGAACGCAGCGGGACTCGAACCCGCGCCTCCTGGAAAATTTCGACGTATTATACGGTTCGAGTCCCGCTGCGTTCAAATTTTTATACGTTTTCTAAATAAATATTTTTCTTTCCTAAATGTAGAATAACACTTTAAAAAAAATGTTTAAAAAACTAAAAACATTGTTAAAATTGGTGTAAGAAGAAAGATTCTTCATCATTGCATTTCTTTTCAAAAAACTTCAAAAAAGAGAATGTGCAATTATCAAGCTAATGCTACAACAACCTTACTATAATATCGAATTACTAAGTCTGTTTGTTTTACTTGGCACCGACTTCAAAATTATTAAATCATTCTTTAATTATTTTTGTTTAACAAAATCAAAATTCGTTTTACTTTATGTTTAATTATTTTTTACTGTTTAGTTCATTGTTTGAAGTCGGTTTATATTGTAAAAACATCATTTTAATGTATTTTTTTGTCACCTTGACGTGGCGGTTATCGGTTCGATTCCTATTTAACGAATTGATGTATTTCTTTTTCCTTGCTCCAGTACTGAGACAAAGCGCAAAGGTGAGTTCCGTCACTCGACACGCAACGTCTCAAAAATGCGAGCGTCGTAACGCGAGCGTGGGGAACAGTCTTTTTACACTAGGTTCCTTCTACCTGTCTTGCTATTCACGTTAGACACATCGATCGCAACCGAACGATCTTACTGGAACTGATTATGGTTGTTAGTTAAACATGTAAAGTTATGACACAAGAGGGGCACAAGCGTGCGACTGTAAGCACGATGGTTGTGAGTTCGTTTGCCATTCGTGGGAATGAAATTTAATATTTTCCTTTCTTCATCTTGGTAAAAAGAAAAAGTGCGGCTTTGAGTTACGATAATTTCTCGAGAATTCTTCGTATAATGAGGAACGTAGTGTATTAACACTAGGTCCCTCTGGCTACCCTACTATGCACGAGATACAGCGTGAAGCTAAAAAATATATTTAATATCTTCTATAATCTTAGCTCTGTGATCGGGTCAATAAATTATTTGAACCTAAACTTGAGTTGCTTATTAATAATCTCTAAAAAGTTCCACTATTTATATCCTGGCTTCATCATCAGACCAGCTCGATGAAATCGTATCACTATATTGTCATCTAAGCTAAGTATAACTGCCCAGTTTCAGAATCAAATAATTATTATAAGTGGATCTTTATTCAGTTTCTTAAATTTCTATACATATGTATAGATAGGTATATATATATGTAAATCTAATAAGAGCGTATTAAAAGAACAAAAATTGTATACAATTTTTTTTGTAACCACAATACATGAGTGAACGGTTTTATTCACGATTGCGTTTAAACCATTTCTGAACACCAATGTTGTTATTAAAACCGCAAACCATTTTAATTTCAATTTAAATTTCATATTTATTTATAAGTTCATAGCGAGAATGGAATAAAGGCCGGAGTGACCAAGTGATTTAGAGTCTGTCTGTAAATATGGTGTTTGTATATTCGATTACTACTCAGAGTCTATATTATTTTCGTTTTTCCCTCTTGTATTAAGAAAGAAGGCGGCTTTGAGTGCCACCACTCACAACACAATGTGTCAAAAATTTTGCTGAAAATGGAGAACGGAGTGTAGTTACACTCGCTTATCTCTGCTTATCCCATTATATGTGGAATTAAACAATATATATTGAATATTAGTACATACCCAGTACAAAATCTATATAAGGGTTAAAATAACGACAAAAGCCCAACAAGATATATAAAACGAACACATAATGAAGTGGTTTTCCTTGTATTTCAAGACGCGCTGTCTATTTTCATCGCGTAGTTTGTTCCAAGAGAGAAGACAATCAACACTTTCACAATTGCTTTACTTCAACACAATACAATTTTCACCGACAAATGAAGTTTAAGCAACAAATAATAGGGAGAGACAAAAGGAATTTCATGAAACCATATCATGATATATTTATAAAAAATATTTATAATATACGTAAATCTATTTTTTTTTAGCTTCAAGCATTTTACATAACAAAGAATGGTGAATTCGATTCCCACTCGAGGAACGAGGTAGGCCGTGTTCCGCCACTCAACACGCAATGCTTCCGGAACTAGCCGGAAAGCCGGACTAGCTGGGAAGCGGAGTGCCTTAACACTAGGTTCCCTCTGCTTACCTTGCTCCATGAGGAATACAACGTGAAGCTGGAAAGAAAAATATTTATATCTTACGTAAATTTTACTTATTTCCAATTAACCAAGTCATCAACAACATACCATATATGTACATAAGAAGCTCAACAGTTGTAATAAGCTCAGCTAAGCTCAGTACCATATAAATTGAAAAACAAAAAGCTCAAATCGTGCTTACGTTACGTTACAGGCTAGTAGATACGTAGCTACATGGCTACGTAAAGCCCCTTTATTCGAGTGAGTGAATTGGAAAATCTTCAGGCTTCGTTTTAAGTCCGTCTAATCCCGTCTGAAGCAGGGTGGTGAAACTGCCTTCTAAATCTAACACTGTGACCTTTGGCTTTGACTAAATAAAAGTATTCTAATGACGTTGTAGCACAGTGGCGTTTTTGACTAAACGAGGAGGTTGTATGTTCGTAGTTTATTTAGAAGAAGTGTTTTTAAAATATTGTCGTTTTCCTGCCTTATTTCAATCGGGGGCTACTAATATTTTCTTGTGGGAGGATTTTATATTATTTTGATCTTTATTTTTTTTTTGACCATTGTTCGAGACATTGCGTGTTCAGTAGCGGAAGTCAACGCCGCGCTTTGTCTTTTTACCAGAGGGAAAAAAGAAACTACAACTGTCGCACTTACAGTCACATTCTACACCATGACGCCACGACGGCCTCACACGTTACAATATTACCATTTACCTATATGTATGTATATATTATTAAATATATTCGGATCAAATATTGGTTATAATATCCTTTCCCCAATAAAACTGAAGTATTCCGGCTTTATATTCGCTGACTCGTCTAGAGGTGCTTCCTTTTAGATACAAATTTGCCCCATCACAGGCAGTTTTTGAGAGATTCTCTCCTATCCTGCCTACCTGTAGTACACTCGCGATCAAAAGTTATGAATTTTGATGGCCGATGAATATAATATATTTATTTATGAGTTTATTTATACTTTCATATTATTATTATAAAACTGAATAGTTTGTTTGGTTATTTATTAGTTCGAGTTGTAAAATTATTTTTGTCTTACATAGTCAAATTATGGGAAAAGGCTTTAAATAATAATAATGATATGAAATGATGAAATAATCAATCTTCTTTGTTAGCTTATGGTATGGTAATTTGTAAATTTCAGCTTCTCGATGTTGGGTAATTCTTTTGGCCAAGACTTTATTTGCGGTTTCCTAATTTTTTTTTGGAACTACTCTCCCTCATTTGTCTTTCTTTTGTAGGTATGAACACATTTTAAAAACGTGATCCACTTCGCCCCAGATAGAACGATCCGGATAACCCCATATTAAAGATTTTTTAAAGAATATTTTGCGCCAATATATAACATAGGGCTTTTACATATAAAAATATTTTTAAAAACTAAAATATATTCTAAAATAGGCCTTATGGAAATCAATATAAGATATATCACTCAAAATATTAACATTATTAACATATACCCTCAGAGTAATGTAATGAAATTATAAGTACCTTAAATGAGTGCCAAAAATGTAGCACACCCAATAACCATCCAATTGCTGTCGAGCAGCACTGTCACTGATGTAAACAAAGAAACAAAAATTACCGTTGACGAAATTTTTGTTGGTGGCCGTTGTCGAATTCTGACTAATAAAGGCGACAGAGAGGGAAGTAAGACGCTAGACGTTTGAATTATTTGCCTCAGGTTATTTAAAATATCAACGAATTTCTTATATTGATCCGATTCACCCATTGATCCGACTCTCCTTGGTCTAAAGAAAACAGAACATTAAAAAATAAATACAATGTACCTTTTTTTGAGCACGCAGTGTACGGACACTGACATTAGACAAGGATCCTCTTCAGATGTCTGCATACCTTGAATTTTATGGTCATAAATGTTATTTCCTTTCCAAGTATGAAAAAAAAATATTTGGATTGTGTCAAAATATTTAATTATATCTTTAGTGGTGAAAGCTTCATTTATATGTACTAATTTTTTTATCGTTGTGTCCTATATATAGCATTCGGCACTTTCCGCCTACTTTTCAGGGTCCTATATCTATATTTCGACGGTCCATTAAAATTTTATCTTAAAAAAAATAAACATATATTGGAACAACAGAAATATAATGTTTATTTTATATTCAGTCCTGTCGTGGTGCAGGGGCACAAATTGTGCCTATAAAAGCGATTGTTTGTGGGTTCTATCCCAACTCGAGGAAATGAAATTTTTATAAAAAAATATATTTCCATTTTTTGCTCTGGTGTCGAGGCAAAGCGCGGCGTTAAGTTCCGACACTCAACATGCAATGCCTCCAACATGCGGCGGAAGGTGAGCGTCTTAACACTAGGTTCACTAATTATCTATATATATAATTGGGTAGCGGAAATTTGTAAATCACCCTGCAGATCTCTGCTAACAACATATATAAGTTGTAACAAGCATTTAAGAATTTCGACGTAGCTCGTTAAGAACGGATGGCTTAGCGGTCAGAGCGTTTGGACGGTTTCAAAAGGCGCAGGTTCAAACACCGCAACGTTCAGATTTTTATATATTTTCTAAGAAAGTATTTTTCGTTCTTAAGTGTGGAATAACAATTACAGTATATATTTTTTATAACAAATTAAATTTGAAACTTATTTGCGTCTGTTCATTAGTAAACACATACATACAATATTCCAAATACATACATACAAGCTTTCCTCTAATAAGATTTCAGTCACATCCATACAAACTTCATAAGGAAGGCTTACTCCATTTTTAACCAAACTCATAATATACGTAACAAATTATTTTTTATATAAATCCCAAATGCTTCCGAAGGACACGCTGGAGCCGCGTTCGCAATAAAATATTTCGAGCGTTGCAATGAGAATGTGAAATTCTCAATAAAGCATTGGTAACAAACAAGCAGCGTCAGTCATCAAATATTCGGCCGTCATTGTAAAGAGAGGAATTTTCAACGGACAGCGCGATTAAAATTCCTTTTGAACGTTATTCCACGCGTGGAATCCCCGGCAACTGTGTTTCTATATAGTGTTTCAAATAAAATATGACACCGTATAGGCGCAATGACAGTGTCTGTTTTAGTATGTGATGGTTAGGGATTCAATAATTACGTATACATAGGATGGATATCATACAAAGAATGGCACAAGCGTTTGACTGTAAGCGCGTCAGTTTTTGGGTTCGATTTCCACTCGAGGAAATTAAATACATATATTTTATTTTTTCGCTCTGGTGTCGAGGCACAACGTGGCGCTGAGTTTCGCCAATCAATTCGCAATGTCTACAAGATTCGGTGGAAAGTGGGAAACAGAAGTGTATTAATGGAAATAGGGTATTTTAACACTAGTTTCCAGATGCAGTGGGCATGTGGAAGGGCCTACCCTGCTATGTGCGGGTTTTTAAGATTAAAAAAACTACGCCTTTACTTGATTAAATAATATTGAGGTCGTCATGGCGCAATAGGGTGACTTCTGACTGGAGACGTAATGATTGTGGGTTCGGTTCCAAATAGGAGGAATGGTCATATATATAAATCTATGTATTTTTTTACTTTAGTAGGCAAATCGCGGCGTTGGCGTGACAACACTCAACACGCAATGTCTCAAAAAATGGGTGATGCGTAGGAAAGAGAATGATTTAACATTTAACAGTACTTTCTGCCTAACCTGCTATGCGGGTAAAATCATAGTTGCATTTTACATTATATATGATATCGTATACCTATAGCTTTTTGGCACTAAAGACTCAGGTAAACGTAGAATTAAAGTATTATAGAATTGAATTCAATACTAACACTTGAAATAGCATTTCATTATTACATCATGAAAAGCCATATTTAATAGGATAATTTAATTTAGTATATCTAATTACGAATATCAAAGAACTTACTATATAGTATTATAATCGCCTTTATACACCTTTATCTATATTCGGTTCAATGATTTTTAAGCTTGTTAACAACTTCTGAAGAGCTTTAATTGGCATTGTGAAACTTTAAGAGAAGAGAAAATACCATCTTTTTACGATTTTATATAGTTAACGTACAATTTTAATATTTTTTTAAATTATATTACGATAATAAAGAAGACATTCCAGATGCTTGCTTGTTAATATAACTCCCAGTATTTTTTTTCTTCTTACCAATTTTATTTATTTTAAGGTTTACGTAAAGAGCTCTATATGTTTTGAATTTCATGCAAAAATGGGCGAATGCGAGATCATATTGCATTGACTTGACTTGACTTGAGAATACATTAACATATTTAAAATAAAATAAATTAACTTCTCGCTGTCATCACGTTAGGCAGGGTCCCTCATTCAAGTGTTAAGACTTCATTCCCCACTTTCCGCCGAATTCTGGAGGCGTATCGGAGTGGCGGAACTCAACGCCGTGCTTTGCCTCGATACCAAAGCGACGAAATTAAAATATAAATTTAAATAAATATTTCATTTCTTCGAGTGGGGTTCGAACTTACAACCAGTCACGTTTACAGTTACAATTTGTGCTTCTGCGCCTCACATATAATACTCACACATAATCACACATAATACTAATATTAACAATTTTTATCTAACGTTTGTCTAACGTATCTTTTATCTAACGTGACATTGTGATCTAACGTTTTGAAAAAAAAAATATCTTAACAAACGAACTGATAGGCATACGGATGACCAGACAAAGTGATCCTATAAAGGTTTCGTTTCTTATTTCGAGGTACGGAACTCTAAAAAAAGTCAACGGCAAAATAACATTTATTATCTGAAAATTTAATTACAAAATAATTAAATCCAAGCGTTCGTGTTAAATTTAATATGATGCAATATGATAGTTTTGTTGAATTTCAGAGCCCACTGAGCCGCGA
>DWQW01008302.1:0-14098 GCA_018249695.1 Heliconius erato demophoon
CATTGAGATCTGCCATTCAACACGGAATGTCTCGAGAATTCGACGAAAAGTGGGAACGAAAGTCTCTTAAGACTGTGTTCCCAGGTTCCTTCTACATACCCCACTATGTGCAGGATACAAAGTGAAGCTATATATATTTTATAAATATCCTAAAATAATATTATTTCTGTCAAGCGCCTGTTCAAATAACATTTTTTTAGCTTTTTCTATAACTGTTATAAGTACTTCGAAATACACCCCATTTCGGAACTTATCTTAATGAGTCACAACAACACAACAAAATTTGACTATAACAGTTAACTATATCCTATTCTTTATTCTTATGAAATATTTAATATATATATTTCCTCGCTATGATGACGAGGCAAAGCGCGGCGTTGAGTTCCGCCTGTTCAATAGAATTCAAATACCCGACCTTAATCCATTGTGTAATCTCAATCTTATATCTCAGTTAGCTTATTTTGGCGCCAGATTACGAATACATTGCCATGCCCATACGCAATGGGAAACGTACTCGCGACCTTTGTTAACATGCTTTATTATTATACTGACAACAATGACTTCTGTGGAGTAGATAGTTAGTTGTTTGTTATTTTTTATTATAATAATTAAATTATCTAAGTTTGTTAAGAATTTCTAAAATGTATTATATTATTTTATAAAATTATACCTTAAAATTATAACTTAATTTGTAATAACAGAAAAAATATGTGAAATATAGCCTATTTTCTATATTATGGCATTTTTAAAAGTATTTCTCAATAAATTATATTTTTGATTCATACTGGCATACAAAATATAAATGAACCGTAATAAATTAAAAAAAAACAGTTGTTTAGAATATCTCAAATGACCAGATCATTCATTAGCATATTTCAAATGACCAGTTCTTAGACAGTAACAACAAAAAAATATAAAAAAATTCTAACGATTCGGTTACATTTATTTCTGAGTCCACTTAATCTCTATTTATTCCACGTACCATAGACAATTTAGTTGCGCACGCGCAGAATACAAAGTATCTTTGTATAGTGTAGGCTAATCTGAATTACGCATCCCGCATTTACATACCTATATACTAAACTGGTTTACACTTTTGTTTTCAATACCACAATGGCTCGGGATTTAAAGAAAATTTGAGGTTTCTACGGCTAAGCTGACACAGTTATAGTTTATTGTTTTAACGTTTACAGCAGTGATTCTCAACCTTTTTTTGTTGCAGCACATATTTAAGGATTTCAAAATTTGGCGGCACACAAAGAGAAATTAATTACTACAACACACTGCATAAATAGTTTATGACAAAAAATTTAAATATACGATTTTTTTTTGTGGATTTAAATATATATTCATGTTAAAAATATTTTTCTTTTTAAATGATATAATTTAATTATATTAACATTATTATATAGTTGCAAATTTTGGCGGCACACAAAAGTGCCGCGGCACAGTGGTTGAGAATCACTGGTTTAGAGAGTGTTTTTTGTAATGAGAATGGATTTCGTCATAAGGAATGTACATGAATCCTTTTGTGTGCTTTTTTATGTGTCTCTCGCATTGTGTGGGACCAGCAGAGAAAACTTAGAGCATATGTTAGTAAACACTTCTCCCTTTCTAGAGTTCAGTACCCAAAGGGTAAAATGGGACCCTATTACTAAAAAATATAAATTTGGTGGAAACACCACGTACCATTCTAAATACGGGATACAGCGAGAAACTCAATAAAAAAAAACACTAAAAATATTAAATAAACCTTATCACTAAAAATATCAAAATAGTATTAAACCAGTTTTATTTTAAATATTTTTTGTATTTATTTGTCTTCTACGTTATTTAATTTCAACGCTTTATTTCTTTAGTATATCACAAAGGCAGAAATCTTATACATACAAATACAAGGATATCGTGTCTTGTAACATTTTAATCTGATATTTTGTGACCCGCGTCTTAATAGCTCGTCCTTTTGACAACTTAAGACCGTATAGATAGACGGTTCATTTTTTATTTTTTATTTTTATGTAATATCTCTTCAAGATTTTATTTTATCAAGGTCTTTTTATAAAATCACGTCTTAAAGTTTTTATGGAATTGATAAAAAAAAAATACATTTGTGTGTTTTAAAAATAGCGTTTAAAAAAAATTCTAAATGCCTAACGACGTTGTGCGTTTGACATTTTGATATTCAATTACGCTATATAAATATGTACATTTACTTAATAAATGCATTATTATTATTATACCATATAAGAAAACTAATAACTTATTTTTTTTCTTCCAGTTTTTCTTTCCGCCCGTGTTTTGGGCATTGCGTGTTAAGTTTCGGAAGCCTTCGATTGGGTATCGAACCCACAACCATCTCGTTAACAGTTATACGCTATCCCTAATGTCGTCCTAATCATCTAATATCATTCTTATCGTTATTGCATTTCGTGCTATATCTATATTCTTTGCCCAAATTTTACGATTCCACAAATACAATACAATATTACCGATTATTTCGATTTAACACCGTTTCTCGTAATCAATGAAGACAAAAGCGTGGTCTATTACGTAACCGATATATCTGAATCACAGCTAAATCAGTTTTTTTTTGTTGCCCTTTAACCGTATAAGTTTCCCATTTTACGATACTATTTAATGTGTTGCTTTGGTCTCAATTTGGGTGGTCTTTTAATGTTACTTCACCCGTGCCCTAAAGTTTTTATAAAGTAAAAGATTTTAAAATATCATCTTTTAGTTAGTATATAAAATACATAAGTAGATACTTTACTAAAGATTTAGTGAAATGAAAATTCTATTTATACTTACTTATACTATGCGTATTATTATTACTTTTGTGTTAATATTCGAAAAACAAGAAGACCAGTCGAAATTCGAAAACAAATAACCAAGTTAGACCATTGTTTATAATCCATTTCTTCACAGAGATGGTGTCATATGACGTCGTGACGTTACGATAGTGAGTTTAAATTTCAATCGGATCAATATTGATAATGAATATTGAACGCAGCGCGGTGAAATAAAGCGTCTCATTCTAAACGTAATGGATGTGGGTTCGATCCTCTATCGGGGGGAATGATTATATTTGCATTACCCCGTTTTGATAGAAAAAATACGGCGTTAAGTTGCACTACTCAACACGCAATCTCTCGAACAACCAGGCAGAAATAGAGATCAGAGTGTTTTAACTCTAAACGTGAAGCTGAAGAAGGATATATTTCCCTTCGATTTAACAATGCACATGTGTATGCATTTTGTTTCTTATCAATACTCAACAGTATTTATAAGAATCTAAAACGCCACCAAACCAAATCTACCAAGCAAAATGCGGAAGTTGCATGATAAATATTAAAAAAATGCTTTTTATTATTTAATCTAAAGTACGACTTAATTTTTCGACATAAATATTTTACAGTTCTACGTACGAAGATCGTAAACTCCCAACGTTCTCGAACTCCTCCACGCTATAATATTTCGCATAATATGCACGCACGAGTGCTCCTTTTGTTTATAGCCCGAGCTTTTCATATATTTTACGATTTCACAGAGTATAAGCTTTTGTTCTAAATACCTCAAAAGTCCATTGTATTCAGTGGTAGGTATGGCCATGTTTATTGCCGAACTTTTTGATGGTTTTTTAGGGTTCCGTACCTCATAAGCTAAAAACGGAACTATTTTAGGATCATTTTGTTGTCCGTCTGTCAAGAACGTAAGACACAATAAAAATTGTATATGTTAAAATTTTGTCAAAAATTAACCTAAGGGTAATTTGTTAATTTTTTTAATTTCTAACTTTAAAAAAAGCTTTACTTATTCTATATAATCTACACGTTAAAATATATAAAAAAAAATGTAATTTTTATATCTTAGTAGGTGATGCGGCTAACAAAAAAGACTTAGAAAATGGTATTCCCACGGGTGTGACTCGTAATTATTATGGTAATTGTACTTGCTAATCGTAGTAGTTGCTTACGTACTTTGTAATACCCAGTCTTCTTATAACGTTTATTGTTTTTATATTTTTTATAAAGATGTATTGTGCGTTTTGCGGGTATGTAGGCAAAATCATAGAATACTACGCCGTCGCGGCTCAGTGGCTCAGCGTGGGCCTGTAAACGCGACGGCTGTTGGTTCGATTCACATTCGGAGGTATTAATTACTTAGTATTTTCGTTTCCACCCCCTGGTAACATGACATGGCATGTTGAGTTCTATCATTTCGGCACAAAAATTCGGCGAAAAGTGGAATAAAAAAAAAGAAATTTAGTGCCTTTACATTAGGTTCTCTGAGATTACTACAGCGCATGCAGCGTAAAGCCAAAAAAAGTGCAGAGCTAACTTTTTTCCCCTATTTCGAGACATTGCGTAAAGAAAGTAAAACTATAATGGCCACAGATATATTTACCGGTCTTCCACGATGTAATGACAACATCTGACGTAGTGATGCGCCCCACATCCCGGTTACGTGTCAGATGTTACGTAAACTGACGTAAAATAACATTTTGTCCCACTTACGGGACAACATTATGTATTTATAAACTGACAGACATCAACCCACATGAATGATTTGTAAACAAATAAGTATTGGAGATTGTGTATTGATGTTGTTATTTGTCTGTTTAAGTCATTAGTTTAGATGTATTGATTAAATATAATTGGTGATGATTGTGATTATAATTTCTTAAAATTTCTTCGCATCACAACATAAAGTTATGAACTACTTTGATGGTAGGGCCATCAAACGATACGGTACATTGAACATTATCGTGACTGTAAACGCGATGAATAGTAGTTTCGATTCCTACTCGGAAAAAGTCCAGTAAATTCGTCGCCTCAATAAGCAATGTCTCGATTCGAGCGGAAAATGCAGAATAGAGTGTCGTAACACTAGGTTCTAGCTGTTTTTTTTTTGCATGCGGGCTAATGCATAAAAATCCATATATTTATTATGTGTAATAATATTAGACTAGATATCAAATTTTACTTTGACCACTAATAATTCATCTATATAGGATTATTTTTATCTTTTGTGCACTAAAATGTGCTGTACTATAGTAGATAGGTTAACTCAATAATAATCTTGTGCACACGCGTACTATTATTATAGTAATCAATGAAGCGGCAATGCTATTCGATATTTGAGTTCAATTCAAAATCTTATTTATTTACGTTTATTATAAGTTCGATTCGAATTTTACATTTAAAATATTTTTTCCTAATCTGGATAGACATAACCAAATGTGCGAATAATGGTTAACGAAGTGAGGGGAGAAGGTGTCCTGATCGTTATCATCACACCTGCTCACGGTAAATGTATCTACAGCGTGTTTGTATTACTATTTACTGGTGTACTATTTGCTATATTTAGCGCAACTGGACATAAGTTGTTAATTCGTGACGTTAGTGCAGGGTAGGCAGAGGGAACCTAATGTTAACACACTCCGTTCCCCACTTTCCGCCGAATTCTGGAGGCATTGCGTGTCAAGTGGCGGAACTCACCGCCGGACTTTGTCTCTACACTAGAAATTGAAATATAAATTTAAATGATGAATAAAAAATTTAAAAGATGAATATTTCATTTTCTCGAGTGGGGATCGAACTCAACCAATCACGTTTACAGTCATACTTTGTACCACTGTGCCACGATTGACCTCATATGCCGTTATAATTGATAGATTTCTATTAAATTGGTAACTCAATTGAGAAACACGACGCTAAGCTTGCGATTGTATATAAACTCTTTTTTGTAAATTAGCTATTATAATATTCTGTAACCAATATGAAAAATGTGTTAGCGGTCAAATTATATAAAAAATGTCTTATACGTAAAATCAACCATGTGAAACTTATAGAGGCCGTCATGGCGCGTTGGAACGGTGTCTGAGCGGAATAGTGATGATTGTGAGTGCGAATCCCACTTTAAGAAATTAATCTTCCATGTCTCTCTTTAGCTCTCGTGTATAAAAATGCGGTGTTAAGTTCCATCATGCACCTTATTTCCATTTATACTGAAAAGTGGAAAACGGAGTGTCTTAACACCATATTCTCTTACCTACCCTGCTAACAGTCTATCACGTGTAGTCGTATACACCGGAAAACTAAAAAAAAATATTTAAATGCAACAAAAGGATAAAATCTATATTAAGTATATCTACATATTTTGTAATAATTCTCTATGACATTTTTCAATAGGTCGTTAGTGTAATGCGGGTAGGCAATGAGGTCTGTTTATCTTGACACTTCTGGCCTCCGCATGTGTGTCATTGTCACTGAGCGGTGGACGAATTTTTTTTTTAATTTATCTCAATATTGTATCTCAAATTATATTTTTTTCTAAGCAAACAAATAAGCTACACATTATGTGCCTTACATAGATATTTTCATTTCTTTGGAAAATGTAATAGATTAATGATTTACTATTGTTGTTTTGTATGGTTCATCAGCTCTGCTAACCACCACATGTGACACAATTAAATGTGTTGTGTTCAATACGCGCTTGCGAAGCAGACAGGGCATCTAAATTTGAATATTAATATTATAAAGTTGAAGAGTTTATTTGGTTGAATGCTCTTATCTCAGGAACTACCAGTTTGAGATGAAAAAAGTATTTTTCTATTGGATAAGTTGTCTGTTTGCATAGCGAGGCGGTTGTGGCGCAGAGGCATACATGTGCGACTGCAAACACGGCGGCTGGGGGTTCCATTTCCACTCGGTTGAATTAAATGTTTTATATTTTCATTTCCTCGCTCTGTTCACATGTTCCGCCAATATCTTGTAATTTCGCAAGTCGCAGGTAAAAGCTAGTACTAAATAAACATATCACTTCTCTAATTTATTAAAGTCACAAAACCTTAAGCTTTTTTTAGAAAATATTTTTGTATATAAATTATAAATATATAATTGTACATATTATATTGGGACGTTTCTACTATAAATATCTATTCAATGTAGAATATAACTGCTGAACTATAACTTAATGTCGCTATGTACCACACGCAAGTAACCTTTTTTTTGTTTGCCTCATTGGAGTTTGAGTCCAAAACGGGTCGAGCAAAATAAGAGGCTTATATTAACACTATCCATGATTATCTTTTATTAACTTTTCCCATGAGTAAAATCGTATTAGAAATCTAATATCGACAGTGAATCAAAATATATTTTTGTCCTTAAACTAAATATAGAAAAAAATCTATCCTTTTTTGTAAAATGTCGTAATATAAGGTTCAGTATATTAATTTATTATTTATAACGATCTAATCAATATCATCATTTAAATTCGATCGATATTCTTCAAATGAATTACAATTTTCTGCATTATAAACTTATTTATTGAGATGGCTAGTTAAGGTGTTATTGTTTTTATATTCTAGTATAGGAGATACTCTAGTATAGTTATATTATTCAACCAACCATGCACGAGATATTGATTCGTAGTAAGAATTAATAGGATTTTCCAGACGACCTATTTATGTAGATCATTTTTCATATTGATACGGAATAAAAGAATAAAAAAATTATACGTTCGTGATACGTCTTTTTTTTCGTCTTTTGTATGTTTTTTAACACACATTTGCTTTAATTTTGTTTCGATTTTGAGCTTCCGATAATAATTTTTGAATATTTAATTTTAATAAGATTATATCTAAATAATATAAAAATTAATGAAGAGGCAAGTCGTGGCGTAGGAGCTCAAGTGTGTGATTGTAAACGCAATTGTCGATCCCCACTCGAGGAAATAAAATGTTAATTTAAATTTATATTTTAGTTTCTAGTGTTGAGGGTAAGCCCGGCGTTGAGTTCCGCCACTCAACACGCAATGCCTCCAGAATTCGGCGGAAAACGGAGGAAACGAACGGAGTGTCTTAACACTACGTTACTGTGCGCGGGATACAGCGATCAATATAAAAATAAGAATTTATCACATTATAGGGACAATAACATAACGACGTCAATGTTTATTTATAAACACCTGTAATAAAATATGCTGTTAAAGGTGACCAACTGAAACCACCGCGTTGGTTTATCTATGCTGACAATGAAATATAACCTAGTCAATATTATTACCTTCCGCATTATTCATAGACTACACACAGAACCTATGCATACATCATTACAGTATACGGTCGATTTAAGATATTTCATGTTGAATGATGGAACTAAACGCCGCAGAGTTTTAATATTTATAACGGTCTATGCGGATAACATAATAATAAGAAGTAGGAATTTAAATTCAATGTATTCTTGACTCAAACAGATTTTTGCATACACTTTAGACGACCGAGTCGTTAGGCAGTTTTGATGTATAAACACTAGTAAAAAAAACTCGACTAACGCCAGTCGGGCTCGCCCACTGAGGGTTCCGTACAAAAATTGGAGGTCTCAAGCTTATTTTGAAATTCTAGCTTAGCTTAGCCAGAGCTTGATTTAACCACAAATGTATAATTTTCTGATTTTTTCCTGAAATAGTACTACCTGTTCTACAGGTAGTATTTCAGGAAAAAATGCTAGCTGCCAAATGCCATAATCCTTTTCCATAATTGCTAGGTTAACCGAAAGTATCTTATTATTTTTAATTTTAGTGTCGAAATACGCTTTTTTTTGTCATATAAATGGCCATATCTTTTTTTTTTTAAGTAAATGTAGAAATAAGTTTTTTCAGGAAACCATGTGGGCCGTAGATCTGAGTACATGGTATGAATTACAACTCAATATCTCCAAGCTTTCCTGAGATAAAAACTCTTGACAGATAGACGAACAACAAAGTGATCTTATGAGCGTTCCTTTTTTTAAAGGTACGGGACCCTAAAAATTAGCATTTTCTAACAGCGATCGGGTGATGATCAGTATTTGAGGCCATACTTTTTCCTCCTTCTGGTAAAGAGGCAAAGCGCGGTGTTGATTTCCGCCACTTAACTGTGTGAAGCTGTAAAAAATAAACTTGACTACAGCTTGGCTTACCTACTAACAATTTGACACGTTCGATCGAAATGTCTAAAGTTTAGATTCTAAAGTGATACAAAGGCTATTCTGTCAGTTCACGATTTTTTCGCGTTTATATGAGTTTAAATCTATATACATTGAATATTTTATATATTATTGACTTATATAAATAATATTATTAGATCCTATTAAACAAAGTAAGCTATACTAGACTAGCTTAGCGAGGTGCACTCGTTGAACTTTTTGCCCGCATTCCGCTTCCCCGTTATCCTATTATGGCGTATCTCGACGACTCGATTGTTTGTATTACCCAATAGGCATTGGGTACTATCTTTGGAGTTTATTGTTGTTACGTTTGTTTGTTCTGACATGTAAAATCAAGATTATCGGTTTATAATTTTATGAATTAATGAAATTAGATCCGCGTGGCGCAGTAGCACCCTGTCGGAATGTAAACGCGACAGCTGTGAGTTCGAATCTCAGTCAGGGAACTGATTATTTTTATTGGCAAAAACATTTCTTAACAAGATCTTTCCTGTGTCTATCCCGTCTATATGCACACTAGTAATGTGAATTTGAAAATTTTTAATCAGCTTCACGCTGTATCCCATACACAGCAGGGTAGGCAGAGGGAACCTAGTGTTAGAAGACACTCCGTTCCCCACTTTCTGCCGAATTCTGGAGGCATTGCATGTTGAGTGGCAGAACTCAACGCCGCGCTTAACCTCGACACCAGAGCGAAGAAATGAAAATATAAATTTAAGTAAATATTTCATCTCCTCGAGTGGGGATCGAACCCACAACCAGTCGGTTGTACCGTCACACCTCGTACCGCTGCGCCACGACTGGCCTCAAAAATGAAATTTTTTAATTAAAAAAATAAAATAAAAAAAAAAGATTTTTTTATCTAATTTATTGTTACTTTACTATTATTACTATTTGTACGTACTGCTCAGATGCTTTCTTAAGATAATTCAAAATGTCATTTTCCTTATACGTTGTACAAAAAAATTATTGAAGTTAATTTATTGTCCGGCAACTATCACGCCATATTGATCAACCAATAGTAGGTACCGTACCTGGTACACGCCACACGTTGTGTATATTGACATATAACGGGGAATTGGGAATAACCGCCTTATTTAATTACTGGTTGTAGGTTCGGTTCCCAATTAAGGAAATGAAATATTTAATATTTTCATTTGTTCGTTCTGGTAATGAGGCAAAGCGCGGCGTTGAGTACTGCCAATCAACACGCTGTGCCTCCAAAAATTTCGGGGGAAAACGGGCAACGGAGGTGTTTTAATGGAAACAGAGTATACTCTGCTACCTAGTAGCTATGTGTGCAGCGTGAAGTATGAAAATTGTAAATATAAATTTGAATACGCGACCATTGGATAACACGTTCAGATATTTTTAGGAACTATTTAGTTACAACTTAACCATCTCTTCATGGAATATTCTAAATAATAAAATTTCCTCGCTGACGCAACCCATATTTCACTTGCAACATAATTAGCGAGCTATTACACCACAGAATCACATTACATAGCGTCTTCAAAGGAATCTGAAGCGCTTAATACATAATCTTCTTCTTTTTATTATCTGTATAAATAAAACGGATGTTATATATAGAAAGTATATTTATTTTCACTATCACATTTAGTGCAGTGGTCAGAGAAAACAAAGAAAACCAATACTTCAATATAATAATTTTGCTTCGACGAGGGTGTCTCCATTGTTGTTGGCTTCCCTCACTAACACGCAGTGTCTCGACTTAGAATAGAGGACGGAGTGTCTTGACACTATGTTTTCTTAACGTAAGAATTCGCCATTACATGAGAACTTACAAACATTGCGTGTCGCCATATAAATTCAAATTGCATCATGACATAGTATGATTTTATTTTATGTAACAGGATTACTGCCCCAAATTATTTAATCGATATTCTACAGTATTCTACGTATATTTGCCTAGTGGGTCAGTCCTCGACTAAACGCAGCGAGTGTTCTCATTCGAAAAAAAATATAAATGTTAAAAATAATTTTCATTTCCTCATTCTCTTAAGAAACTTCCGTTCTTCACTCTCCGCCAAATTCCGGAGGCATTGCGTATTGAGTGGCGGAATTTAGCGCCGCAACTTGCCTTACCACCAGAACGAGGAAATGAAAATATTAAATATTTAATTTCTATGATCAGGAATCGTAACCACAACCTGTAACGTCTACAGACAGTCACACGCTTGACACCCTGCACTACGACTGGCCTTAAAATTTATTATATTTAATTAATTTAATAATATACCGTCAAATACTAAACGTACACGTAACGTAAGCAATATCTAATGATGCTTATACCTACTACATTTGAATGGTTATTGCATTTCTCATCGTAACAGTGCGTTGAACTCTGTTTTTGCGTATCGGTTGCCGGTCGCGAAGTTTTTTTTATCTAGATGCTGAGAAACACTCCTTGTTTGTGAGTGCATCGAACTCGACATTATTGTACTTGACTTTTTTAATGTTTAATAACTATTTGTTTATATTTCATCATGTCTTATATTTTAAAATTAAATCAGCTTCACGCTGTATCCTACATACAGCGTGGTAGGCAGAGGGAACCTAGTGTTAAGACACTCCTTTCCCCACTTTCCACCGAATTTTTCGAGCTATTGCGTGTTGAGTGGCAAATGAAAATATACATTTAAGTAAATATTTCATCTCTTCGAGTGGCGATCGAACCCACAAGCAGTCGGTTTTACAGTAACACTTTGTGCCCCTGTGCCACGACTAACCTCAAATGTTAAGTGAAATTTTCCAAAAAAAAAAACAGCAGTGAAAACAGAATTTTAATTTTAAATGGTTAAGTCGTTTCTTAGATTGGCACAAACGCACAAACAATAATTAATAAAAAATCATTGCTTTAGTTTCTATTTCATTGTTAAATGCCACCGGTAACAATTTTTCTCATGCATCTTCACAGATAAGTTAAGATTTTATTATAAATATAGATTAGTAGCGCTAGTACATCATATTTAGTTAAGCAAAGACTATTCCTCTCGAGATCCGTTTTTCTTAAATCTATTAAATCAATGTTTTTAGAGTATACACCGCTTAACAGAGTACTTAAATTTTAATGAAAAATTGGAAGTTCTATATCCTTAAACGTCCATAGAAATTTTGTAAAATAATAACTTTTAGTAAAATAGCTATCTAAATTATATTTTATTAATGTTGGTGCACACGGAAGATATTGACCCATAATATTTGGGGTATGTCTATCATAATATTCATGCTTTAGGGTCACTTTAAAAACGATTGATTTATTAAACGCATGTAAACTTAGATGAAATAGGGGTGGGGTTCCAATCTCACAAAATAATCTATTTATTTGGTTTTTTTTATGTGGCTTATACTACTTACTATCTTTCTTCAAATATGAAATGAAGATGTAAATTACTTTGTTGAATAAAATGATTATAGAGAAAAATACGTAAGAATAATAAATTATGCTTGAATTTATCATATTTTTTGTTAGTTTGTGTTGTTTAATATATTTTTAATTATACATTCGATATTTAATTTTATATAATACAATTTTTTTTTATTTCTCTTCTCTTCTTTTATTCTTCTTCTTAGTGTTAAGACACTCCTCATGCACTGTTCAATATTCGATACATAGCTTTTCTTTTACTGAAGTGAGGAAATGAAAATAATCCATTCACCCGAGTAAAAATCAAACCCAAAACCTCTGCACCACTGTGCCACGTTAGTCACAAATTTACTTGTTTATTTATTTTTTTAATATAATTTACATTCAACATGTAACTTGACCTCGTTATTAGTCGATTTTGATTCGGCATAGTGCTAAAGCGGTTGCGTGTTTTTAATTAGTCAACTGCAAGGACGCACTTAGTCTCGGATGGAACATTGAGTGCTACTCACTTGAACTAAGCTATAGTCAGTAAGTAGCAGATAAGAATCTACGTAATAGTATGTCATAATTTTATTATTTGCGATTATTTAGATGGATTTAGTAGGCTCCTAGTGGGAACCTAAAATCTAGGTACATGATTTCCTATATGTGTTACGAATGCCCTTCAATATGGTTTTACATTTAATAATAAAAATTCAGTAAATAAATTATGCTAGAGATTAATTAAGTAAGGAGATTATTTTTTTTTTAATAAAACATTACCATGCCATTAAATGAATTTTAAATAAATTTAAATAATATATGTTGTTTTTACTTGACTAACTATAATGTACTTTGATACCTGGTGGTTACCTACTGAAGATAGATTTTTCAATGTCGTTTATAAATATAAATAATTTGACTAACCAATATAAACGAAGAAAAAATATTCATTTTGTGTAAAGGAAACAGAAATAATTATTTATTCTGTTGTGTTTTTATCTTGGCATTAGAATATAAAATATGGATTTTAAAATGTCATTGATTGTAATTAAAACTTTGCACGAACGTTAACTGATTACTCTTCGATCGTCAGCAGTATAACATTATTATTTTATTATATATACAATGATTTTTCGATCGGTAGATAAGAGGAACCTAGTGTTCTCAAAGGTTGCGTTCCCCACTCTCCGTCCAATATCGAGACATTGATTGATTTTCAGCGGCCGATTAGAACGCCGCGCCTTGTCTACTAGAGACATGTTATTAACATGTAAAGTATTGATGATGAACATACTTACTCATATGTTATTTTTTAATATTTTAAATTAGACAATAAAATGGCTTAATAAGTTCTTTCTATTTTATTTAACACGAAAAATAATAAGCATAAAGGTTTATCAAAAATTTGCGATTTAATACACTTTTACAACATTCGTAAAGAAAATTTCACAATACTATTTCACTTTATCTGAATCATTCACTTCTTTGTTTTACTTAAGAAAAGAACAATGTTCTTTGTGCTAATTACTCGCGTTCACACAGTATTTAAATTGTTGTCATCTTTATCTACATTTCAATAGAGTACATTATTATACTACAATAATCAGCTGTTCCGTCGTCAGCGCTAGCTGCGTCGGTCTTTGTGTTAGACCGAGACGCTTTTGGAGACGCTCTGTTTGCTGCGACAAAATAAATGAAAACAAATAAAGGCCCTTCCCGCTTTTCTTTTATTTGTTTATGC
>DWQW01008303.1:0-14096 GCA_018249695.1 Heliconius erato demophoon
AAGCATTGCATTGTTTCAATTACACTAAATATATATTTTTTATATCTTGGATGAATTTTGGTTGAAATATAAAATTGCGAATTTAATGTGTAAAGTGATGAATTTGAACTGTAAACCTACGAATTTAAAGCGTAATTTTTTTTATTTCCGTCTAAGGCTGAATTTAGAGCGTAATTTTTTTTATTTCCGTCTAAGGCTGGATTATTCGCTTCCTCGTTCGATAATACAATAACGCAGATATCTCCTTAAATTTTCCTGTAAATTCTACTTTCACTTACCTTAAATTCCTCTGTTTAATCACATTAAATTAAATAAGAAACTTCCTAGCATCTAAGCAAATAAAGGTTAAAGCATATAATAATATTAACAATATACGTCATAAATATATTTATAATATAATCACCGATAAAAAAAATGGTTTTACCAGTATCTATTGAATTATAAATCAACAGAAAATAACAAGTTATAGCTATTCCTAATAATAATGATGATACCACGTTCGTAGAGTTATTATGTTCTGACAAGTGTGTAGTGGTTTTTACACTCATTGATCTAAACATATATCCGGCTGGATGAGAAATATTCAACCGTTTAAATATAATTAATTAGTGGAAATATAACTCCTTGAAGGCATTTATGATTTTACATAAAAAAGTGGATTTTATAAAAAAAAAAAGTGAATCGTGGCACAGGGCATGGGTGTGACTGTAACGGTTGTCGGTTCTACTTCCGCTCGGGGGATTGAGTTATTATTTATTAATATTTCCATTCCTTCTCTGCTCTGGCTCCAAGGCAAAAGCCAGGCTAGACTTGAAAAATTCGTCGGAAAATGGGGAACCTGAGTGTCTCAACACCAGATTCCCTCTGCCTACCCTGCTGTGCTGTGAGATACAGCATAAAGCTAATAGATAATAGATAGAACTTGGAATGTCAGAAAAACTTTGTTTAATAAAATTATCGAACGATCGAACGATAGAATCGAACGACACTATGTTGTATGCATTGAAGTGGGTCAAGCTAATACTGAGGTGCACCAGCCCAGAGATGGGAACAGTACTCCATATGAGGCCAAAGGCCGATCTTCCGAAAAAAAATCGTCTCAACCAAAAAAATATTATTCACGAGGGTTTTTACCTTACTAAATATACCTATATACGATTAAGATATTATTACCTATAATAATTAAATATAAAAATAATTTATTTGTTTATACCAAATGACTGTTAGGAATATAAAATATGACATCAAGTATATTTTTAACCTTCATTCTGTAGCCCATAGAATAAAGTAGACAGAAGGACGAAATCGTCCTCCTCGAGTCGAAATCGCCCGCACAGCGCTTTGGCTTGTCACCAGAACTTAGAAATGAAAATATTTAATTATTCATTTCCTCAAGTGGGAATCGAAGTCACAACCGCGTTTGTAGTCACAAGATGTGCCACTATGCCACGATGGCCTCAGCGACGGCCACAGATTGTAATTTTATGATTTAACTACTTAATTTATTATTTGAATTGAAGAAAAGGCTAAAAGTTATACCTACATAGATGTTTACTATCATCTCCCACGTTCACATTTCTACAAACAGATACTGTAAATAATATTTATGTAAAAGTATTTTTTTGAGAAACGAATTAGGGAAGTTAAATAGAGATTAATAATATAAAATCAAACACATTTTTGAGCAATAATTATTAGATATATTATTATATTTTAATATTGTATATAGTATGAATATATTATAATTATAGATTTGTACAAGAAAATATCTACTATTCTCTTAATTTGATAACATACATAATTATATCTTAAGCAATAAAAACTTACATACTAAATAATATAAATGGAAAACATTATTAAAAATCGCTGTTCTTACATTACACATCCATTCAAAACGGATAAATTCTATACTCGAGGTTTTTGATATGAATATGCATTATTCTACTGGTGTTTTGCATTCCGTCTCTACATTTGATAGTTGTCTCGTAACAATCCAGGCATACTTAATTGGCAGTTAGCTATAATACTACACACATTACTTGGTTTTAACTAAACCGATTCGTAGAGCTATTTATTATATTAAATGAATAACTAATTTAGTTTACAGTTTCCTTTTGTGTAATTGGTTAAATGCAATTGGTTTATAGTTTTTTAATTTACTTGCGTTTCTTGTACCTGGAAATGAGACATAAAATAATTATAAGATAAGATAAAATTCTTTTCTGTTATTATTTATATAATACTACAATCTCTGTACAGTATCTATGCATACCTATTTACGATTAAATCTCGTTAATAGGTAGGTGTAGGTTACATATGTATATGTAAAGTGATTATATTATTTGTAAATTTTTACTTTATTAAAGTACGAAATGGAAAATATTTAATATAAAGAATTCTGAAATCATTAAAATAATATAAGGCTTACCCGTAGCCGCCCGAATGAGCAGTTGCTGTAGCTGTCGCGGTAGCTGTAGCTGTAGCAGAGGAGCCACCATTGCCATAGTTGCCGCCGCACCCTCCGCCACAACCACCATGGCTCGGTTGTACGTGACCACCATAATTGGGGCCGTTGCCATAACCTGGACCGTAGCCGCCTCCACCTCCACCTCCGCCTCCGCCGCCGCCTCCGTATCCTCCTCCAAATCCTCCGCCAAATCCTCCGCCAAATCCGCCGCCACCTCCGCCTCCACCTCCTCCTCCGCCACCGCCTCCATATCCAGACCCATATCCAGGATTATATCCGCCGCCATGTCCTGGGTTATATCCTCCGTAGTTACCACCTCCATAGTTGCCGCCGCCGCCATGATGAAGGCCTAAAATGGTTTTAATATTTATTTTTTTATATAATGATTATATATAGACAGTTTTTTGTTTTGAGAAATTGAATTAAAGAATTAAGAATACTTATTCAACCAGAACTCGATAGTTGGCAACAATATTGACAGGTATATAATATATTATATATAATATATATAAGTTCCCGACTCGACTGTTATTTTTGAATGTAATAATAATATTTTTGATATTTATTTTAAATAAATTTTGTTTATAAACTAAAAAGGACTACACACAACATTAAGAAGGTGTTAGTTGAAATATAATTGTAAGCTCGTTCGGATCGTTAACTAAAAATCTTCTTCAGGTTTTTAAAACCAAAAAAAAAGAACATTTTATTGTATCAGGCTACAACCTGTTTTAATATATAAAAAAGATGAACATCATAATCAAGTTACATTAGTGATGCACAAGAGTGTAAAAAATCTTTAATATCATTCCGCAACCTTCAAATATGAAATAACTTGTGAGTAAAAATAATTATGTTTTTTTAATTTTTATATACATATAATGTTTTATTACATTTGTCTATATACAAAATATTAAAAATTAAAGAAGCTGAGATAATTTGTAGTTGCAATTTGGTAGGCAGAGTGAACCTAGTATTAAAACATTCTGTTTCTCACTTTTTTATTCAGATATTACGACTTGAGAGGTGGAATTTAACGCCGCCTTTTTTCGACTTGTTACCATAGAGAGGAAAATTTAAAAAACTCACTCCTCCAAGCGGAAATGTGTGCCACTGTGTGGCAACAGATTTTAATATTATAAGAGTTTAATAACGCTTTGTCTTACCAGAGCAAATAAAAATAATTATATATTATTATTACACCAACGGAAGATCGAACCCCCAACCACTGAATTTACAAGACAACTTTGTCCATTGCGTCATGTTGATCTCTCTTATTTTTTATGTATATTTAGATTATTAAATAAACATGTCATATAAATTAGGAAATTATAAACTCACCATGTTCTTTGATAACTTTCACGTAGACGGTCTTCGGTTCCTGATATCCATGGCCGCCGTATCCACCATCATATCCTCCTCCGCTGTAGCCGCCGCCTCCTCCGTAGCCGAAACCACCTCCAAACGACAAACTATGACCAAGCCCCAAAATTTTATGCAAGTGACGCTTTTGCCTATTTGAGCGTGATTTTTCTTGGTCTTCTAGTTTCTATAAACAAATAATTTATTAAATGATCAATTTAATAATCAATATTAGTTTTTATAAAACTATTATCATTGCAATAAATCAAAAGAATTTATTAATATTTATTTTTATTGAAAGTAAATTTACTTTTCTTATAAAATGAAAGTGGAGACAACTGAATTAAGAAATAATTTGAAATTTATTCTAATTGATTGTATTTAAAATTACTAAAAATATAAAAAAATGAGAAATCAACTTACTTGCACATATATAGGTTGCGGATCAATAGGCAAAGATTTAGCTTGTGGCTCCGAATTTTTAGGAGCATTTTGCGGAGCTAGCAACACTAAAATAGGGAATTGCCGAGCCCTATCAGAGGAACGTGCGCTGTAATCTCTTGGGGGCGCCAAAACTGGTGCTACGAGAACGATGCGGTCACCACCCTCGATAGCATTATCATTCACTGAGGCACGGGCACATGCCACCAGCGCCAGAACAAACAGACACTCTACACTGCAGAGTCCCATCGTGACCACTGGCGCAGGAGTCGCCTCTCGACCTATTTATAAGCAAGTTTTTTCCAGCAGACGCGCTGCTACGTCACGGACCGCCTACTAGCCTTAGCAGGACACCACGTTTCCCACGATGACGTTATCAGAAAAATACCTAATACTCAATGTAATGTCAGTTCATCATAAACAATAAAACGTACGAAACGTAAAGATACCTGAATAGTTATTTGGTAATTCTATTCACGTATGTTTAAGTATATCTGGTTATTCCTCAAAACCGGATGGATGCCTTGATATTATATTTTGGATAACAATGTTTTTTTTTTGTTGTCAAAACTAGTTGTGAATTTCCACTTTTATTATTTTTTCGTCTTGTTGTTATATTTCTCAAAATATTAATGTTTCATATATGGATTTTTATTCTATTTTACACAAACGGATTTTTATTAAAAATTGTGTTTGCAAATGTATCTTGTGGTACTGTAGTGTACAGTCGTGGTGCAGCAAGGCAAATAGTTTGCTTGTAAGCTGACTGGTTGTAAGTTCGATCCCCACTCGAGTAAATGAAAAAAATTTTTACATTTATATTTCCATTTCTTCGCTCTGGTGTCGAGGCAAAGCGCGGTGTTGAGTTCTGCCACTCAACACGCAATGTCTCCAGAATTCGGCGGAAATTGAGGAAAGGAGTGTCATGACACAAGGTTCCCTCTGAGTTCTGTGTCGCTGTGTATGGGATATAGCGTGAAGGTAATTAAAAACAAATCTGAACCAACATTTAATTGCGCTCACACGATACACGATTTTCTAGTATCAGATTATGATTATGTAACAATTTTTAATAGGAAGTAGAAAATGCATGGAAAATGTTTTTCCCATAATACTATATAAGTTTTCATTGAATTACTCATATTGTGAATAATTTACATGAAAATATATAAAAAATCTTACGGTAATTCTATTTATACAGATATAAACAATTTGTTTAGCTCAAATGAAAAAAATATATTTCTTCTAAATTATTTGGCTTAACTCTTCAAAAGGTTTCTCGTATTGACACATGACTTTGCCTTTTGTGCATTATGTTAATTCCAGATATAAAAATTGTGAGAAAAATGTGGGAGTGTTATAGTTAAAACAGTTCCGGTCTGGTTAAGTAAAGCATTTATAGATGAAAAATGGAGAAATCTCTTTTTGTGTTCTGTCATGTCGAAAGTTTATTTATTTATTTATTTACATTAAATTCAAAAAGGAAGTTTATTTTTAGAGAGGAAACTTCTTTGGTTACACATTTTGCGGTTGATCACACGTGGTATCAGATTTTTGTTGTGCTACATGATACTCGCAAGATGGTGACCAACAAATGGCGTCCGGTAGTCAAATTCAGGAAGTTCTTATAAAAAATCAATCTCAGGTATAGACAAAGTGAAATTGTAGGTGTTTAACACTTGATCAGTTTTCTTTTAGCAATTTTGTTTAAATATAAGTAGTAAGTAGGTATATACTAATAGTTATTTAGAAAATGTATAAAAATTTCAACGTAGCAGGACTCGAATACGCGCCTCCTGGAAACCGACCAGGCGCTCTGACCACTGAGCCATACGTTCTCATCAAGCTACGTCGAAATTTTTATACGCTTGTTACAACTTATTTATGTTGTTAGGATGGCACAATTGTGTGCGGGATACAGCGTGAAGCTGATTAAATTAAATATTCATCTCAATAGGAATTGAACCCACGATAATTTTGTACATAATCAGTTTTGACCAAAAATAATATAGAAAGATAAAAAATATTTACGTATATGTACACTACATTTATACCTGACAAGCGTCATGTTAAATATTCATGAAAGCGCTTCGTAAATAACACTAGAACATTAATTAGTTCTTATTTAAGTGTGGTAAACCCAAACTCTGTAACAATTACGTATAAGAAAATATATTTATTATTATTGTTTTTGCACGCAAATTATACTTAATAATTATAAATAATATACATTTATACAAGATTCTAGGATTTCCTTCAAACTTTAATGTGTTTAGCGGTTTATTTAGATGTAATGTGTACTCGTAGGGTCATATCGTATGTCTTAAATTGCGTTGCGTATCCATTTCTATAGTCTGTATAGAAAGAAAAAATAAATATACATATATTGTTACTCGAGGCCAGTCGTGGCGCAGGGGCACAAAGTGTGCCTGTAAATCGACTGGTTGTGAGTCCGATCCCCACTTGAGGAGATGAAATATTTATTTACATGTATATTTTCATTTCTTCGCTCTGGTGTCGAGTGGAAAGCGCAGCGTTGAGTTCCGCCACTCAACACGCAATGCCTCCAGAAATTGGCGGAAAGTGGGGAACGGAGTGTCTTAACACTAGGTTCCCTCTGCCTACCCTGCTGTGTGCGGAATACAGCGTGACACTGAAAAAAATAAAAATAAATATACATATATTGTAACTCAATATATGAAATTATTTTTATATATGTCTTATTTTTTACTTGCTACTTATACTAACACAATTTGAAAAGAAACGAAGAAATTGATTTCAAATATTTATAGTCAACTGAAGTCGAAGCAAACCGTTCAGTGTTTTTTACAAATAAATAATAAAGTATCATTGAGTTTTATTTTAAAAATCAATAATAAATAACTGCTAGTATAACGTCAGCTTTTTGCTTTTAAAGGTCAACATTATAAAATTCTTAGGAAAAATCTTAAATCTGATAACATCTCAAAGATCACATGGTAAATTAGAGGGGAATCTTGGTAATTAAAATAAATAAATAAATCAGCTTCACGCTGTATCCCGCACACAGCAGGGTAAGCATAGGGAATCTAGTGTTAAGACACTTCGTTCTTCACTTTCTGCCGAATTCTGGAGGCATTGCGTATTGAATGGCAGAACTCAACGCCGTGCTTTGCTACGACACCAGAGCGACGAAACGGAAATATAAATTTAAATAAATATTTCATGTTCGAGTGGGGATCGAACCTACAACCAGTCGTTCTCTGTGTTTCGTCTGCCTATCCTGCTATACTATGCGAGATACATCTGAAAAACTATTATATGCGACGCGTGGCCATTATGAAGGTTATCCATTCCATCTCCACTGGGGCGAGTGAATAATTTTTATTTGTGAAAACAGTTGCGTAGAGTTTTTTCACTCTATTGTTTCTTGGTATCGGATGGAAGGCGGAGAATTTATTGGTAACTAGAAAAAAGCATATAGCTGAAAAAATACATTATACTCGTACATACTCGTAGATATAATTACGTTTACCATGGGTTTTTTGAATAATTGTTGTTCCTACGCCAGAATTTTTACACCATGGAATTATATGAATATTTTTGGAAGCCAGTCGTGGCACAGGGGAACAAACTGTGACTGTAAACACGACTGGTTGCGGGTTCGATCCCCACTCGAGGAAATGAAATATTTATTTAAATGTATATTTCCATTTCTTCTTTCTGGTGTCCAGACAAAGCGCGGTGCAGCGTTTCGCTACAAGCAATGCCTCCAAAATACGGCGGTAAATGGGAAACAAAGTGTCTTAACTAGGTTCCGTCTGCCTACCCTGTTGTGTGCAGGATACAGCGCAAAATTTATTTTTAATTTTAGATTTTTGTAATGAAATCAAAATATAATATAAAAAAAAAATATTACATTTGTATGTATGTTATTATGTATGTGAGAAAATAATCATTAAACATTATTATTAGTGTACAAGTATTTCTTAGTAATTTACTGTGTATGCTGTATTTAATTTTACGGCTTTTTAAATTTATTTATATATTATTGGCCAACGATATGGCACTAACGTAATTGAAAAATAATAATATTTGTTTTGGTTTTACCAAGCAAAAATATTAAGTGTAGAAATTGTCACTACTTTTTCTACCGGCCAATTTCGTTTGTATTCTTTACCCATTCATATATTTAAAAAATGGCGTTTTTTATACATCAATATTTTAACAACAATGTTTTGTTCTCAGCTGTCAAATTTTATAACTGTGAATATGTCGATTTCAACCTGCAACCTTCGTCGATGTAAATTTATTTAAAGACCATTTCCGTCATTGTAATAATATTTCCTCATTCAAATAAATAATAAAATCAATACGCAGCTTCATTAAGTAACATTATAACAGCTTACTTATAGTTTTTAGTCCTGCTTGATGCGGCAAGAGTTCTGTAATAGTTTAATTAAACGAAAAAAATAGCTTATATTTATTTTAATAAAAATAAATAAATAAATAAATAAGCTTCACGCTGTATCCCGCACACAGCAGGGTAGGCAGAGGGAACCTAGTGTTAAGACACTCCGTTCCCCACTTTCTGCCGAATTCTGGAGACATTGCGTGTTGAGTGGCAGAACTCAACGCCGCGCTTAACCTCGACACCAAAGCGAAGAAATGGAAATATAAATTTAAGTAAATATTTCATCTCCTCGAGTGTGAATCGAACCCACAACCAGTCGGTTTTACAGTCACACCTCGTGCCGCTGCGCCACGACTGGCCTCAAAATTTTAATAAATAATAGAAATAATATAATTACCAAAACTCGACACATCTCTGTCTTTGATATGAAGAATTTACTTCAAAATGAAATTATTGTGATTATACTAAAATAAATATATTTTTTTACTAAGGACTTTATATATAAAGGGAGCTTTAGAATAAAAACAAATAAAATAATTTTGGATAAATTAAAGCATAATAGGGAAAATTAAATAACTTTTATAAGCATATTTTTTTTTATTAGATTTGATCTTGAATAGCAAAAAATCGTATAAAAATAGAATTCATGTTTTTAAACCTTAAGCGTTCTTATCCTACAGCTTCTTAATATTTATGATTAGGACACGAAAATATATACAATTATATTAGGAAACTTTTTGTAACAGCAAACGATGTGTAGCTGTATAGTAAAGTACTTACATATACGGAGATATTTAAATAGTAAGTGCCATACCTCCTTTAAATACCTCCTTTTATATGACATTTATTACTTTAGATAAAATCTAAACTAAAGATCTGATGATCGCCACAATTCTAATGAAATTCATTATTATATCTACATAAGCAACGACTGTTTCAAATAAAGACTATTAAAAATCAAGTAAAAAAATCGAAAATTTAAATTTTATTTGCAATATAAAGAGGCTGGACATTACTACCTAATTCCATAATATATTTGAAATGTGTCTTCTATACAGTATTTTTATCATCTTTAATGATTAGTATACATCATAAGAATTTAAATAATTTTCTAGGCAATTGGATATATAAAAAGTTTTTGACTATTAAATTTATAAATTATAATTAATTTTTCTAATTGACACCGTAGCAACTATATTTGTTTTAGTGTTTTACATACAATGTGTTGTTCCAAAACTACAAAATTTCCTCTTTTAAACAATAATTAGTTATATGTATAAATAAAAATAAAAGAAAATTAAATAAAATAATAATAACTACTAAAAGATACCAGAATGTAATGATTCATTGCACGACCTTTGTCATTGATATGGATGCAGTTGTATGTATTAGATCATAATTAACTTAGCGTCACGAACTCTATCTATCCTTCTTGTGTTTTAATTAATAAATAATATTAAAATAATATTTATCTGTTTTCTTAATCACTTTATAATACAGAGAAAGAGAATTCTTTTAGTAACTGGAAAATCTTTTTCTAATGTTGATTTGATCTTGAAGTTTCTGCAATCAAACGAAAATGCTTTATTAATATGTATAGTTTTTTACAATTATCCTTTGTAGGTTATATTTGGAAAAAATTATAAAGTATTTTCAACATATTTTTTAAACAACATTAACATCTTCTGCAACAATATTCTGTAATATGCTAAAATTATAAGTAACGTAAGGACGGTCGTGACGCAGAGGCACAAAGTGTGACTGTAAAATCGACTGGTTGTGGGTTCGATCCCCACTCGAAGAAGTGAAATATTTATTTACATTTGTATTTTCATTTCTTCACCCTCGTGTCGAGGCAAAGCGCGGCGTTGAGTTCCGCCACTCAGCGCGCAATGCCTCCAGAATTCTTCGGAAAGTGGGGAACGGAGTATCTAAACACTATATTCCCTCTGCCTACCCTGCTGTGAGCGGGATACAACGTGAAGCTGATTTTAATTTTTATTTATAAGTAACTTGTTAATGCAAAACTGAGTAATACTTATTTGTATATATCTAGTCATATCTTATACTTACTTCTACATAAATAGGTTGAGATGTAGCGTTGTTCTTAAACTCGTTTCTATTGGCACCATTGCTTGATATAAGTCGTAGTACAGGAAAATCCTTTGCGGTTTCTACGACTCTCGCTCGTGGATGTTTAGTAGATGCCAGCACTGGGGCGACAAGTATCACTTTTTCATCACTTAAATTATTTTGTCCTTTCACATCATATATAAAATTTAAGAATATATGAAAAAATATAAAAAAAATGTAATTTATAAACAATCTTCTTAGTAATAACATCGCGATTAAGTGATCTTAAGAGTGAGTTGAAGCCTTATTTATAGATTTTTGAAGTATATTATCATCACGACTTGCCATGATCTCTTCCGAGTTTTGCATATGAGATCATAATACTAAATGAAAGATTTTATCACAAATAAAAATATATTTTAATTCCTTATATATATTTTTTTCCTTAATTTAAAGAGTGAACAAAGGTGATTTGGTTTTAAAATCTCCGAACCTTGACCTTATTAATGGATATATTAGAATACTATTAGAACTAGTTCTTTATATCATATGATATGCAAAATTATTATTAGATAAAAATTACGTTTAAAACTAAATTTTAAACATTGGTTGTGGGAGTGGTATCTAAATAAAATTGTATGTTGATTTAAAAATATATATATTTAGGTATAACTAGGTGTAAAAGTTTTCGTTTACAATAATGCCTGAAACCTGTTTTTATCTCTAATTATTTATCTGATAATAATAAATGACGTTAGATCTAGAACATGTGTCAATATAGATCTTGAGTTACAACAAATATATTATATTATATATATTACCTAAGAAATTTCTAAGTAGTTAAAAGTCAGTCAGTCAAAATTGAAATTGAGATAAATATAAAATAAGAATATTATAAAAAAACCTGTCCAAACTGTGTATGAGTATCATTGAACATTTAATTACGAAAATTAAAACGAATCTGCCAAGGTTGTCTGTAATTGATCTTCGTCGTATATTTGTTATTGTATATTTGTTTGTATCACTAACATTACTTAAGTCTTATATAGATTACAGGTGTAAATCCAAAATTAAATTTAAGAATTTTCATACATTTCTGTGAACAGACCAGAATTTATAAGACTATTATTAAAACACGGTATTTTTATGCTCTAAGGCACCGGTTCCAACCAGTGGTCCGCAGCAGCTAAAATATGGTCCGCGAATGATTTAATATCTTGATGTTTGAGCAAAGTCTGTCTTCAGTTAAGTTGTTTCCTCAGTAAAATATAAAATATTTTGACATTTAAATTGACTAATATACTTTGAAATTCATAGATTTTTAATATTTACTTAAAAATTTACACACATGATGGGGTCATCATACAAAATGTCAGATTTTTTTTAAAACTTTTGACTTTTTTATTTTTCTTATACCTACATAGTGGTCCGTGCTAACAAGAATTCTATAAAAGTCGTCCCTGATCAAGAAAAGATTGGAAACCCCTGCTCTAAGGCACATAACAATTACTATCTATTCATAACTACAGAAAAAAGACATATTGGTGTAAACGGCCTCAAAAGTGGTTTATCCAGTTGTAGGGGATTCCTCTATACCGTCTCGGCAAAAGCAATTGTGTTTATATTAAATTACATCTTTACATTGTTTTTATCTATAATAATACATTAATCTATTTAGATTGTTGCTTTAATCTATAATACGGTTATTATCTTACATACGGTTTTAATAAGGATACTTATTTTATTCTTATTAAATATTGTTTTAAATGACGAGTTTAATTGTATATTATTTTACTTATACTTAAAGGCGTAAATAATGATAAATTTAATATAAATTCAGTACAATTGTAATAGCCTAATTATAAATTCCTTTAACCTCTTCTTTCTACGGGAGCAGTGACAAATATTGGAGTTGGTAACACTCTAGTAGGTACAATGGCTCCAATTACAGCTGCCGTTGTGCTTATATGTAGTTTGATATTAGACACCTTCGTTGCTGCTGGCATCGTGGTGGTAGCAGTGGGTTCGATATTAATTTGTTCATACGATCTCTCTGCTGCACAAGTCACTTGATCTTCAAGCATTCCTAGTGTACCTGGCGATAAAGTTTTTGTTGGTTTTATTGCAAATTCTCTTGGTGCAGTCAAGGGCACAGCTATCATATTCGCAGTTTTTCGTATGGGAATTGGTACTGGAACTAAGGAAGACGGTTTCACACTAAACTCCCTAGTCAATAAAACAGTTTCACCGTCTCTCGGAAATATTCTTACACATAAACCACAAAGCACTAATGTCAATAAACACAAAATCAACGGACCGGAACTTGTCATATTAATCTTTTTAAATAAACACGAAATCACTCAGCGACCGTTTGAACTTGACTGGCTTAAACTCTGCGTAAATTCTCGTCTCACATATTCATATAATAAATTTCCATCTCTTCTTAGATACAAGAATGCAGTAGGGTGAATTATTTCTATGTCTGTTATTGTATCAATATAACGATATATATAGTGTTTCTTAACATAATTTAATATAAACAATAGTATAACTATACAGGTAAATAATAATTATAAGGTAAAATGCACATTTTATAAAATATAAACGACTAAACTAAAACTAACTTTTATACTAGAAGTGAATACAGAGGAGTATTTACAATAATATTTATGAAGATAAACTTTTGGTAGGTTATCAGTATATATACAAAAAATAGACTTTGATTTGCAAACTGGTTTCTGCAAAAGCGTAACTAATCTTTTCAATATATCACAATCTAAACGCTATTATAACAACGTTCAACATAATTATGTATAATAATATAAGAATTAGTATATAAATGTCCTAAAAAAGTAGCTCAAAGTTCCGTTTTATTCCTATAATTTGAAATTTATATATAAATATTTAAAATAATAATATTTTGAAGTAAACTATGAACAAAGTAGCATATTTGATTAGTACACAAAGCGATCATGTCATTTGCATTTTCTGATACATACACTTAATATTCTAATTTCGCTGTGAAACCAGAAATGATGGACGATAGTAGCCTCGGCGGTGATCCAACTTAAGATCCATTTGTAAGCTGGACGCGACTCGGAGTTTTACATGAGTCATGGGCAAAACCAGGATTCTGAATGGGTATCAATGTAAAGCATCGCATTGTTTAAACTTAGATAATAACGCAGTTATTCTCATTCATTGTATTTGCTAATATAAAAATCACACGTAGAGAGTTAAATTACGCAGGCGAGAAAAAGGCTTTTTAAAAAATTATTTATTTATTTAATTTTACAAAGAACCTTTCTGTATCAGAGCAAGTTGAAGACAAAGTATATTAATTTAAAAATTATATTATTG
>DWQW01008304.1:0-14095 GCA_018249695.1 Heliconius erato demophoon
TAAGGAGATTTTAGAAAGGTAGTTTGTGTTGAAATAACTGGTTTGGTTGCGTTCGGTTATATAGTTATGTAAAGTTCGTTAATCATAAAACTATCTTCATAATCTAGTAGTAATAAAATTATAAGTAAGAATTAATTGCGAACTATGAGGAAAAGATTTTTTATATTGTAGGTACAATTAAATTTTTTACTGCCTATCGGGATTTTCTAGAAAATTCAAAACTTACGCCATTTTATAGTAACGAGAATAGTTTTAAATATACTTATCATATAGTAGAGTCGTTTTAATCATAATGCAACAGAAACAGTATTTCGTAAATATAGACATGTTTCTTTTCTATTATTTGGACGGGATACAACCGTTGTATCCCTTCTAAATAACAGAAATATTTCGCTTATGATATTTTCTACACTGAATTTAAATATAACTATAGATATTACTTAAAATCTACAAAAAGCTCTTCACTATATACACAGAATAAGTTACAAAGCTTCTATCATATACCCTACCTACCCTAATCTTAAGACACTCCCTTCCCAACGAACCACTCATTTTTTGAAACAGATGAGCGGAATTCCACGCCGCACTGTCTTTTTGCCAGAGCGAAGAAATAAAAACATCTTACACCCCCGAGTACAAACCGAACCCACAACCGCCTCATTTACAACCAGACGTGCCGCTGCGTCCTCGACGACTAAAACTAATATAAATAAAATGGTTTCGAGAGGAAACGATATTACCATAGTGACCGGATGTGAGCCCGACGCCATTGTGCCCCGCCATCTTGTAAAGAACATTTAGCATGTTATTTTTAAACATTTATACGAATTTTTTTAGAGTTTTAGATTTAAAATTGTAAAGGTGAGTCATTTTAAAGAAGGTGTATGATTCAAATGCAAAATTTGGTGATAAAATTAATATTAATATAATAGGAATTTAATATAAAAATTAAATGATGGACAGCTTTTTTCGTGATCTATGATGAGAGAACCTGGAAACCTACTGTGCTGGATAAAGTGTTAAGCTACAATAAAAAAACAAATATACTTCTCACTACTTGGGAGTCCTAATATGTCGAAATACAGATTATAACGCGTATAAGATTTTTTACGATGCTTGATAACAATTTATGAATTAGTGGTCAGAGTGCTTGAATGATGTCCAAGACGTGCAGGTTCATATTCCGCTACGTTTAAAGTTTTATACGTTTTCTAAAACAGTATTTGTGGTTCCTATGTGTGGAATAACACTTTAAAAATGTTCATAACTAATAAGATAATCTTTTACTGAATCTGAAAATAATCTAATAAAATTTCTAATCAGAATTTTCACTCGTAAGTTTTAGTAGTTTTAATTTTTTAAACAAAAATAAACAAAAAAAACAGCCTTAAATCCCCTTTAACCTATGTTTAAAAGACACAAATAACTTGAAACATATATTTTTTTTTGTTTGCTTCACACTGTATCCCGTACATATCAGGGTGGGCAGAAACTAATGTCAAACTAAAGACACGGTCGGCCCATTTTGTGTATTAAGTGGCGGATCTCAACACCGCGCTTTGACTTATTGCCAGAACTAGGAAATGAAAGTATCGAATAATTCCTTTCTCCCAAATGGGATACGAACACACTATTCGACGCATATACACTTAAACACTGTGCCGCTGCTCCACGATATGATCATGCAACAATGTATTTCTACATACCAACCTCATACAAACATATTACACAACACTATTACCGCACTAAAAAACATAAAAATAACTAATTAAACTAACTATATATGGAATTTACGACTACTTTAAATGTTAAGTGCATTAAAAATCTCATATTCCCTTATGTTTATTATGAGTATATCCCTAGCCGTCATGCGCCGGCGCACACCCTCTGAATGAACTACCTGCGCTGGTATTCTAATTGTTACACATTCCTACACTATAAGTTTTTATTATGTATTAGTTTTAGGTTATTTTTTCGTTGTTTAGCAGTTTTAATTATTAATTTCTTTTCAATTAAATACAGTTAGAATATTTAAATATACCTATAGGAACCAGAACAGGTATTTTGAAGTAGTTTGATGATAACGTCTGACTTAGTGGCAAGAGGCTAGAACGGTCAAAGGTCAAAGGACGTACAATTCAAAGGATGATAGATATATAATATAATGTTTTGTAGGATTTTCTCGTACCTAACACTATTTCTGAGACAATATATTTAGAATCACGGGGCACAACGCCGTATTCTAAAAATAAATTCATTTTTATGTAAAAAGGATGCAATTATCGCATCGAGATGATTTTTTCAAAGTAAGCTACTATACCGGCCAGAGTTGCCTCGTGGCCTCAGAATGTCGTCGCGTGTAAACAACTCTTATTCATCTATTTTCATTTGACTACGCAGGTGAAACCACCGGTAAGAGCTAGTTCAAATATAACTTAACAAGTTGATTTAGTAAGGATCAAGGCCGTATATCGCGTCATGCGCGGGCGCACACCCACGGCTGTCGGTTAAATAGCGATGCATTTGAAGGGTCATATCGGAAGTTAACTTTGACCTTACTCGCTCGTTTAATTAATTATCTGACGATTTAGTATTAAGCTGTTAAGTCATTTTCTCACGGATTTTAATTTTTATGTGTGCGTGTATGTGTGCGTGTAATAAAATTAAATTTAGGTGTGTATTAAGAATAGATTAGCAATTTGCTGTGTTGAGATCCGCCACTCAACTCACAATGCCTACGGAATTGGCGGAAAGCGGGAACGGAGTGTTTCTATGCCGGTTTTCCAGGTAATATTTGCGTAAATTATCTAAAATGTTGTTGATACTTCTATTCAAGAAAATTTAAATATTGCTGTATAAATTATAATGTATAGTTATATGTTTATATTTTAAAACTTGGTAGTACTAATGCTTCTGACTGTAAACGGGATGGTTGTTTGGTTTGATTCGCTCTAGGGGGAACAAAAAGTGAAGATACTCCTCTTTTATTATTTTGTTTAATTTTTAATTTATTCTCATTGAAAAATTACAAAATTCGTTAAAAATCTACTAAAAAAACCTGCGATAATTCTTAATTTGGGAAAAGAATGGAGTGTTTTTTTTTTAAATATGTTTAAATTTATAAAGTAAGCAAAGACACAATAAAGTAGTAGTATAACCCTGATCTCTCCACACAATAGGTTAACTTACACCATGAAATTCCCGTACATTTACCCTACATTATAGCGACGCGATGGGTAAAACAGAGGGGAATCAAAATCACTCGAATCGAATGGTCTACCCGTACAGGAAGAGGAAGTGACCATCCCTCCTGACCTCGGCAGTAAAACATTTGATATATATTTCGTATAATTATAATAAACAAATCATTTATATTTAATAAGAGCGTTGTATCGTTGTAAGCGTTGAATCCACTCACAATCACTCAACACGCAATGCCTGAATTCTAGATTCAATGGAAAGTGGGGAACGAAAATTTTATAATAGGATCGGAGTGTCTCAACACTAGGTCTCCAGGTTCTCCCTGGCTGCTATGTGCGGAACTCAACATGAAGAGAAAAAATAAATAAATAATTTCTAAAATTCCGATCGACTAGAATAAAATTGTACAGAAATTTGTTTTCGGTATCTTCCACATTATCTTTGTAGATCCTCCACCTGTAGATCCTCTGGCGTTACAGGAGATCGAGGATGATCACTTACCATGGGGTGACCCGCATGTTTGCCTTGACTTTTCGATAAAAAATGTATAGGTATATGAAAAATGCTAAGAAAATTTATTGCAAAACGAACCTAGTGATACTCCATTTCCCACATACCGTCCGCTTGTAGTAGAATTCAACGCCACGCTTTCCTTATTTTACCAGAGCTAGGAAATCCTCATTCCTTCGAGTGGGAATCGAACCCACCACCGACACGTCAAAAGTTAGACGCTGTGTCCACTACGGTTCGCGGATGATCCATATATTTACAAAATAAACCTTATTAAATGCATTTTTTTTTAAATCTTGTTACAGCAATATGCTAAAAGATTTTCGGAATAAGAATGAAAAAAAAAGCTTCCCCTGTTCCGTAATTAGCTGTAATGACAAGATTGTCTACCGGAAGTGGGGAGATCGCCAGGTGTAGCTTATAAATTGTTTTACTGGAAACTGTGTTCTTAGGATTAAGTAGAGAAAAAAGGTAATAAAAAAGAAAGAAGAAAGAAAAAAAATGGTATTTCTAAAGTATTTGTTGAGGCCAGTTTTGGCGCAGTGGCACAAAGTGTGACTGTAAACCCGAGTGGTTGTGGGTTCGATCCCCACTCGAGGAGATGAAATATTTACTTAAATTTATTTTGCCTTTTCTTCGCTCTGGTGTCGAGGACAAGCGCGGCGTTGAGTTCTGCCACTCAACATGCAATGCCTCCATAATTCGGCAGAATGTGGGGAACGGAGTGTCTTAACACTAGGTTCCTTCTGCCTACCCTGTATTGTGCGGGATACAGCGTGAAGCTGATTTATTTAAGGTATTTGTAAAAAAAATTAATTATAAAAGAAACATTTCTTTGACGTTTCTTGGGAGGAATATACTTTTATAATATTTAGAATTTTATTTCTCCAACTCCTCATGCTAAAAAAACTACTTTTTTTAACATTTTTAAAGTGTTATTCTACACTTAGGAGAGAAAAATACTTTTGTTAATGTTTTTTTATAAAATTTTTATATCCTCGTGGCCCAACAACACTACTTTTGACTGTAAACGCGACGGTTGTGGGTTCGACCCATTCACTCTGCTGACAAGATCACCCCGCTACAAGAGGGATACAGCGTGAAGCTAACTAAATAATTATTTATCTCGACCGTGTTTATAAAACACGAACTATCTCATAAAATAAGGCTAGCTCGAATGAATGAAGCGCTCTAGTAATTAAATGTAATAACAAGATGGCGTACCGGAAGCTGCGACACGGAAACTCGGAGGTGCTCTTGTCTGTGAAATATGCTTGTACTAATGAGAAGGGAACGCTTTATGGGAGTTTTTTTCTTATTTAATGGGTTTTTTTACTAATTATCTTGTTTTTCATCTTTGAAAATGTTTGCTAATATTAAAATGCTGAAGAGTTTGTTTGGTTGAAAGCGCAAATCTCAGGAACTACTAGCTCCAATAATAGCACCAATACAGAGTTTCCAAGAGCATGATACACCACTCTTAGTTTTTTCCATTTAAGGCCATCGTGGCGCAGGTGTACTAGCACGCGAATGTAAATGTGACAGTCGTGGGTACGATTCCAACTTAGCTAGCGGAGTTAAATATTTAATATGTTCCAATTTTCGCTCTGATCACTTGAAAATTAATGAAACGGAAGTGTCTGAGTATTAGTTAAGTTATTATTAAAGTAAATACATAAGAAACACGTTTGTTTATATAATAGGCATATGTTAGTAGAGAAAGTGGATACATAATTCTGCCGTAATGTTCTAGAACACTTGAACATTACGTGTTGTTGTAATAAAATATGTACTTATTATAACTCAGTATTAGATTGTAGTTATATATATATATATATATATATATATATATATATATATATATATATATATACATATATATAAGCATGTGATTTTGTAAATTCCTTTGAAACCAAACCTGGGAACCTAGTGTTAAGACACTCATGTTCACATTAAAACACTTCCGTTACCCTTTATCCGCTTAATTGTAGGCGCAATGCACGTTGAGAGGCGGAACTCAACGCTGTACTTTGAACAAAAAAAAAATCTTAATTCTTCATAATAAAAAGCATTTTTTGCATATACTAGAGTAGGCAGAGGGAAGCTAGTATACACATATAAGACGTTCCGTCCTCTAAAATTCAGAACTAATTTTTTCAGCTTTATACAATATACATATAGTGACTCTCAATGCCTTTTTTTATTGTAGTCAAATATTTTGAAACTAAAAGGTATAAATTACGATGTAATTTTAACTTTTGTTTTTTATAAAAAATCATAAATTTCAAAATATAAAATATATTTTCAAAACGCAATATATTTATTAGAAGAAATCCTTACTCCGAAAGGAACTAATTATATAGCAACTTTACAATTAAAAGTGATATTTTATTGAGCCCAATTTCTTCATGTAACAAAAAATAGAGGTTATTTTAAAAAAATATATAAGGTTATAAAAAAATATCTTTATAATATGGCCAGTAGTCATGGAGCGCATTATATAGAATAGTGACTGACATGATAGGTTGTGGGTTCGATACCCATTCCGGAGAATGAAATATTTATTATTTTACGCGATGTTAAGTTCAGTTACTCAACACGCAATGCCTTTAAAATTCGGTGGAAAATGGGGAACGGCACTTCTATTTTTTATAGGAATTGATTTAAAATTAAGGGTCCCTCTGCCTACTTTGCTACTGTGTGCGATACAACGTGAAGCTAGAAAAAATTATCACATAAACTAAATGTAGATAACTCTACCAATAATAGAAACGACTATCGTGAAATAATCTCTAGTCCCGAGATAAGTACGCTGAACCAAACAAACTCCGTTTTAAAATTTTCCTAGAAACTAAAATTCCAGTCCATCCAAAAAAATCCAATACAATATCATCCAGTTTTCGCAAATCACCGATGTGTAGAGATGAAAACAAACCCTCTTATAGCGTGTATCGAGCGCGCATGGGGCGTGACCGATCGATCGTCACGCCTCGCGCACCCCCCGGGTGTCTTAAAGGTTGTAACTGGATGCTGGAACTGCATGGGAAATGGGGCTCTGTGATGATTTTCTGGATAAAAAATTGACATTTGTTTGGTTTTTTGAGCTGAAGGGGTGGAGTATTTGAAATTTTGTGTTTTGTTAGATAGCTATGTGGTGTAGACAGTCATTTTTTTTGACTAAATACATTGTATATTATAAAATCGATATTAGATTAATAATAACTATTTTAAATAATAGGTAGAGCTATATTTATTATTTTATTATACTTTTATTAATTTAGATTTTGCCTCAAAATATAGTTGAAGTCGATAAAACCAAACTATTATTAAACAAATGGATTTAGTTATTCATAAAACTAAACTTTTAAAAAGAAAATCCACATATTACGCCAAAGTAAAATGTCATAGACTATGCAAATATATTGAAATATCGTTCGGAATATGCATATTTCTTATACAAACATAGATGTGAGTTTTCTTTTTATGAAATGTATTTCTAGTTTGTAGAATTTTTTTATGAAAATATGGACAGTAGCCCGCACTTCCTTGGCTTGGCTTCCTTGGCTGACTTAGCTGGGACGTAATATCCTTCATCTTCCCGTTTCAGCAGGAATTTGGAGAAAATCTCCATTCTCCTATTAAATTCATCGAATTAAAACTTACAACTTTCTTAACACTGTTTAAATAATTTTTCGATAGCAAACAAATTGAACAAAATCATTTATATTGATTTCCAAACCAGCGTCACTCTTTTCCCCGCATTTTAGAATGCCCACATCCATCTACCTAGTATTAAGATACAGTTCTGCTTATTCTGCCCAATTTTCGAAGTATTACGTGTTGTAAACTCAACGCTTCACTTTGGCTAAAGAATTAATTTCATTTACGAATCGAACTCACAACCGTCGCTTACAATAAACGCTATACCACTAAGATCTACTTACAACATAAGAGAATTATGTCAATATAAATAATATACGTACTGTATAAGCCAAAAGCGTGAAAACCTCACGACGAGGCTTGCCAAAATAGTAAGATGAGTTCGTAGCATCGATCGGCCGGCTGTGCTCGGTCGTACTCCACGCCCGGGTAGACCCGGTCGATACCCGGTCACGGTCGTACAGGATGATATTTACCAAGATTTTTAATATTAATTTATATCTATTAAAAATATTGTTTAAAGGAGGTTCCGTATATCTACCCTGGTATATGCGAAATATTACAAGATGCTTAGAAAAGTGTCACTATGTTCTTTCTGCGTAGATATTGGCTATTGGCTGAATAAAAAAAAATTATATGTAATCTTTTGTCAATTTAGCTTTACGTTGTATCCCGCAAATATGTATAGTGTAGGCAGACGAACCTGATAGCCTAGTGGTAAGACACTCCGTTCCCATTATGTCACCTCTGTTCTCCACTTTCACTATGTATATTGTATATATACTACATTGAAATTATATAGGCTCCTTGGGAAGTCTAGATACACTAATAAATGTTTCTCAAAATTCCGACCAGGAACGGAAAAACACGGAATTTTGTTTTAGAATTCATGTAAAGGAAATTTGGGGTGGCTGTTAGTGTCATAGTTTTTTACTTCTATTATTATTATTACTTATTAGTTAGTTAAATTATAATATAACTATTTAATTACTATTAAAATATTTATACAAATCTGTAATTATAATACTATACTGTAATTAAACAAACATTTTGACTAATATAGTGAAAAATAATAATGAAAACATTTTGCCTTAATTTAAATGGAACTCCTGATAAAAAAAACAAAGCAACATTAGTTCCACCAATCAACACGCAAGATCTCCAATTTGGGCGGAAAGCTGATCATGGAGCTAAGCACTAGGTTATTTTTGTTCCATCCCTCCATCTTTAATCTAAAATGTTAGATATTTGCGATTTAAACATATTAATTGAAACTACTCAAGTTAACGATATTTTAATATTATACATTTTTGGAATCCTGACGTTTTACAAATACTTTGCAATATTCACAGGCCACGGCGGAGTCAACCAGCTTGGTGGTGTCTTCGTGAACGGTCGACCCTTACCCGACGTTGTAAGGCAGAGGATAGTGGAGCTCGCCCACAGCGGAGTTAGACCCTGTGATATTAGTCGACAGCTACGCGTCTCTCATGGGTGCGTGTCGAAAATACTGTCTCGGTAAGTTATTTATTATTATTAATCATAGAATTATAAATATTATGACTATAGACATTAGACGCGGTGGATAGTTCAATTCCCGCTCGAGGGAACGATTATTCTTTTTTTTCATTTTAACCCTCTGGAAATGTCTTGAAAATTGTGTTTAAGCCGGGGAACGAATAGTCTACCTTCCTTCTTTCAACCCTGATATGTAGGAAAAATCATTAATCTGTTCGTAGATTATTATTAGTACCTACGTTGAATTCCTCGCCGGTTCTTATCATCAAAATTGACTTTCGAACCGGTAGTAGCTTTCTGTAGGACTGATACTACGGACCTTTTAATATCACTGGCTGATTTAAAAATCTTTGCCTATTTGAATACTTAATATTTGTATATTAATCAAGAGGTATAAAAAAGATAAGTATATATAAATATATAGGTAGAGATAGATAAGTAAATATAAATTCATGTTCAAATTACAAAACGACGTCATTACTACATACTTTATGTCTATTTCGACAAAACTCATAAATTACATGTTTTTTTGTCCAAAAAGAACACAAAATTTCAACAATTAAATCCAAACAAAGACCAACCGGAGCCAAATCTACGACGCGACGTCTTTACCTAAAACTATGTCACTATAAAATTGAGCTATTACAAACAATTGTGGAAAAAAACATCTTGGCTGCAATTATTATGGCACGGGCTCTATATAGAGCGGCGTGACACTTAGTGCTTTAGCAGTAAAGATGAAATTGCAGTATTTTATAAGTAAAAGACGAAACAATCATAGAATGGGTGTAATATGTTCACAAAGTGTGCGCACGCGCCGCTCTGTTCAGCCAACGGAACGTATGTAGAAGTTGTTTCATATACTTATATGTATTTATATATGTGATTCAAGCTATTGTCATTGATATAAGAGTTTTATTTCACATTGTTTGACTTGAGTGTTCTATATGATTTTTTTTGTAGAACTTGGGCCGTGTCTGTATGTAATTGTTGTAAGTTTAATTCGGGAAGTACTTATGTAATTTTTTTGGACAGAATGTAGCATTCATTATTCTCATATATCATGTCTATCCTGCTGAAAACAACAAATACTCGTATTTGAAATGTACATAAATTATTCTTTATTAGTTTTTTTTTCAGTTTCACGCTTTATCCCGCACATAGTAGCGGAAGCTGAGAACCTAATATTGAGACACTCCGTTCACATCAAGACACTTCCGTTCCCTACTTTTCAATAAAATTATAAAATTGTATATACATATATAACACAGCTAAAAACTAGTCTAAATTATATAATGCTTAGTTTACCTTACTGCAACTGCGTTCATCACGTTTAACGGTATTGCATTAGGTGCTGGAGTCCAACAATATATTTGGAAACGAATTTGACTGGTGAAAATGATATTCGCATCTACAATTTCTTCTGTTCAGTTAAACATAAAAAAATACGTAACGTCTACATAACTAATTAAAATTCAAAAATATCATAAGTTCTTTGATTTTCACGATTATTACACATTTTAAATAAAACTAAATTAACCGGATTAATCGCGTATATTTAAGATTTTACATTTTGGAAACCCGACGTTTCGAACACTTTGCAGTAGTCCGTGGTCGCGGGTAGACTGAGGTGGCATTCGTCTGTCAGTTGACATAATTATTATATCAAACTACCGCCAACGATTACTATTAATCCGGTTAAATTAGTTTTATTTAAAACAAAAATATCATATGTTTTATTAGGTTCACGCTATATTCCATAGCAGAGTAAACAGAGGAAACCCACATTCCACCTAATTTCCGAGACATTGATTGGTAGAAGGCCGCATTCTATCTATGTACCAGAGCGATGAAATGAAAAAAATAATTTCCTCGAGTCAGATTCGAACCTACAGCCTTCGCATTACAGTCGCTGTGCCGCTCCAACAGCATCTTCATATAAATGTTATTAATTCAAACTAATCGAGTGGCTTAGCGAGTTAATTGTGGTTCAGTTAAATCGTCTTTAGCAGTTAAACTGCGGTAAACCACTAACGCGCGAGGCGTTCGACTCGTGAGTAAATTAATATAATTAGTTCGTTACAACACTTTGTTGCCGGCCTCTGGTGATTTACGTCGGTTACCTGTTTATCTGTTAATTAGAGTTGGTTTTTTTTTTTAATTGACGTCATCGTGACGCCATTTTGGGTTTGGATAGAAGATTGTGGAAGTGATACTGAATTTTAGTACTTTTTTTAGAAAATACGTTTTCTTACGTAGTCTTAAAATTTTTACGTAGCGGTATTTGAACTTTTAGTTTTTTTTTTATGGAAACGACAAGGCAAACGAGCGTTCGGGTCACCTGATGGTAAGTGATCACCGCCGCCCACGAACCCGTGCAACACCAGAGGAGCTGCAGGTGCGTTGCCTGCCTGTGAGGTGGTTTGGGCTCCGGAGCCCGGCATCACCTGATGCGAAAGCCACTACTTCACGCCGGTTTTAAATGTCGGGAGTGGTAATGATCCGGTCGAGTCTGCCCATGCGTGTTGCCATTGCTGGCGACGTGACTCTACCACACGTATCTTTTAGTATCGTATAAGGACGATTGAGTGAAAGTGTTTTTAAAATTTAAATAGAAACCCACGAATATCATTTGAACTGACTACCATCATTCAAAATCACAATATTACCAACAATTTCAAATATTGAATTCAATCCGAATAATAAAAGAAAGCCATAATGAAATTCCCATTATCATTTACACATAACAAATAAACAATGAATACTAAAATTAACAAGCAGTGTCCACAATACGCGATACCTACTATATGAATGGAGACCATCGCTTTTGTTCGAATTAAATTGAAATTGACCCTAGTGATGGGCAGTTGTGAATGTAGAATTGATTTTTGTTATTAAATGTGAAAATTATGAATATTATATACGTTTTAGGCGACTTTAGTATGAGATATATCGGTAAAAATGTTAGAAAACGGGTAGTATAGAAAATATTTTGGTGATATTCAATGAAATTTCCCTTGTGTATTATTTAAAACATTTTTTTTACTCCTTGTATTGTCCCGTACATAGCAGACTAGGCAAAGGGAACATGGGAATCAAGTGCTAAGACACTCTGTTGAGACTCGAGAACTTTTGAGGTAGTGCTTGTTGAGTGGCGGAACTCAACGCCGCGCTTTACCTCATTACCAGAACGAAGAAATTAAAATCTTAAATATTTCATGCCTCCTAGTGGGAATCGCTAACGGAGAACGGAAGTGGGAACGGAGTGTCTTAACACTCTTATGAAATTACTACATTTAGAAAGTTATTATTTGGAATGGAAAAAACAACATTTCTCATTTTATTTTTTACACGCAAACAAGCAGTTCAAATGAAAACAATGTAATTTAATTCAGTTAAACCATTTTTGTACTCGCATCTATGTGTTTTGTGAAAGAGAAAACCTAAAGGCTCTATTCTCTTCCCTGTTTTTAACCCACTATAGAATTTTTGCTTAGTAATTAAGGAAACACAAATTTGTAGAATAAAAATATTTACATATTATAAGAAAGAGACGTTATCTGATTATAATGTTATTGTAATTATAACGTAATTAGAATTTAATTGCAAAACCTTATCTTATCACAGCAATTTTATTTGCCACAAAAAATAGTAAGCTTATCAATATTTTATAAACTGAAATAAAATATTAAAGTATATAATAATATACAAATATATTATAGTAGTGTGGAGAGCGAGCGAAGAGTTTCTTCAAATCCTATCTTGATTAATTGGGTTCAACCTTAAATCCTATTTTGATGAAATATTGCCATCTGGTTAGTAAGAATGTGTCGTAAAAGAAGACGAGTCGAGTCGGGTTACCCCAATATATCTTTACAGGGACTCTAAAACTTAAAATTCAGTTTATTTCCGTTCCAATAAGTATTTCTGGAATCCTTTCTTAATGCCCCTATCTTCCCAAATAAATCTACATGCCAAATTTCAGGGTTCTACGCCGCGTAGTTCCGGCTGTATGTTGTCAGTCAGTCACTTTCCATAACTGTCACTTCTCTTCGTATCTGTCACATATATAATAGTTTATAATGTAAAAATAGTTAGATGGTGATGAGATTAGAAAAAGCACCAACATTTCATAGCACATCACTAGTCCCGCGGGAGCTGAATAGACGCTATTGCTTTTCAATTTATTTTCCCCGCGCGTCCATCCCACGTTTTGAATTTGCTGTATGTTGCACTTTTATACGATGTATGTATGTATGTATGTATAATACCTATATATTTGTATGGATATGTATGATACTATCGTGCTCCAGCTATGAAATGCCTTATAGAAAGTTTATCTATTATATATATAGTTATTGAGGACATTTAATAATGTAACAGACCCCAAAATAATTACTTTCAAAATATTTGTCTGTTTATCTGCGCATTTGAGCGGGCTAATCTCAGGAACGGCTTCACAATTTGTTTTTACCATTTAGTGTTTGTTTTATTTCAATCGGTTCGTAAATAAAAAAGTTATATCAATGTTAAGTATTTTGTTTGACTAAATTACTGTACCTAAACTAGATGTTTTTATTGAATTTACATTAACCACCACCTCCACCCGCTAGCTAATAATAATGTTATTAGAACGTGAAAAATTACCCTGGTTAGCAAATTAATATTTGGATATTTGAAGCGGGTGGCAAATATTTTCATTTCTTTTCAAAATTTTACTTGACAAAGAACAGTGCATCATACAGCCAAAAGTATATTTTCTCTTTCTATCATATAGTCATGTAGAATATCATCGCTTGTCATATATTTAAAAATATGTTTTGTAGTTTGTTTTTCTTAAGGAGTTCTTATATGGTCAAGTGCTGTATCGGGATATGCAAGTCAATGTACTGTCTAAATTTCAACGGACTACGTAGTTGTTTTCACTATATTTTCTACCTATATCATTAAAAAAAACGAAAATCTAAGTAAAATATCGTTTCTCTACATTTATAAATTTACTAAATTTGATTATTGTAAAAGAATGAATGTAGCAATAGTCCGACTAAGACTAAACAAAAATATAAACCATATTGTCTCTTTAATAATCTAGATCTAGACCGAGAACCAACGAGGCGTTAAGAACTAAGCCGATTTGTAATTATAATTACTTCTTCAAAATCATTACTACAGTATACAAACAACACAAATTGTACAACTTTGAAAA
>DWQW01008305.1:0-14095 GCA_018249695.1 Heliconius erato demophoon
AAGATATTTGAGTTCTATGCATCTAAATAAATATAGTATCTTATTTTTGTATTCTCTTTGTCATTAATTTAAAAGTTATGAAATATAAAAATGTTCATAGCTAACTGTACTCCACACATGTACGAGAATAGAAGTTCAAAGTGATATTAATAAAAAGATAAATTACAATAAAAACTGATTACCATATTTAAATTTTATTGAAATATTCCCGAATAATAATACAATCACATTATAAAATACAGACAGTTATCAGTTTGCACGAGAATAAAATAACTTTTTGAATAAAATTGTAAGACAATATAAGATTATATGGGTTTGATTGGTATTTCTGACAATAAAATGTTAAGTTAACTTTAGTAAACGAATGAAACTACTTTATCGTAGTTTTATTTCGTAAATAACTAGTATTTAGTGGATGTTATACTTAATTTTTATATAGCGTAAAAAATAGGTATCAAAGGAGCCCTGTTTCTTAATAATAAGACTAGTATGTTTCGAGTAATCAGTAAAAAACATTTTTTTTGTTCTTCTTGAAAAGTTGAGATTTTGCGATTACCATTTCTTCTCCGGGGACGATTATAATATAATTAAAATAGAAATGTTAGTAAATCGGTGTTTCTACTGAATAAATGTTAAATGTACACATTATACTATGAAATCTGCAAAAAATATTCCACAATCTTAAGTTTTCTTTTTTTTTACGATGGTTTCAAATAGTTTTTAATAAAAATTCTAAAATGTAAATATACGTATATATGCAAAGTACCAGTTATGATGGCAGTCGATGAATTGAAGCGCTCATAAAGTATTCGAAACAACTGTCATTCGTAAATTTATTTTAACTCATGCACGGTTGTTTGTATTTATAAAGCTCACCGGGGCTGCGATGAGTTTCAGATTGAATATTGGATTTTTGGCTGAGAAATCTTGTAGAGTATCAAATTTGAATGTTGAAATAAATATTTAAATTTGATACTCTAGAAGATTATATTTGCAAATTTCATTTTTATCCTTCTTTTTTAATGCAATAAGCATAGTCTTAATATATTCCGGCTTTTATTATTAAAAAAAAAACTATTATACGCCCATGTTAAAGGCATTGTGTGACAAGTGTTGAAGTGCAAAATCATCTACTGCAGTTCACCTAACCACGGGAATGATTATATTCGCTCCAATAAGAATTGCACCCACAACCATCGTCTGCGCTATGAGCGTGACAATTGCGCTATAAAGATTGATGGAAAAGTTTTTAGCTTCACGTTATATCCCGCATATAGCAGGGTAGGTAGAGGGAACTTAGTGCTCAAGACAGTTCGTTACCCACTTTCCGTTGAGTGGCAGATATCGCGTGCTCTGTTATATTACCAAAGCTATAAAATAATAATAATTAATTCCACCTGGGAATGGGAAGTGAGAGTGGGAATCGAACTCATAACCGTCACATTTACAGCGTGACACTGTGAAAACGCGCCAAGACGGCGTCAAGTATTTGATAAGTTAGTTTCAATATAATAAATTTATAGACGCTGTTCGATCTGTATTTCGTTGTTTATGGGTCATATGCAAATGTATATCATTTACATTTCCCTGACTTTAAGTATCAGTTCATTTGTTTATCTATAGAAGTAAATGGAGGTCCAAGGGAGCAATCGAGCTCATACTGTATAAATAATTCAAAGTGATTTATTATGTACTCTGAGGAATCATCAAATAGACATTCCGAAGCGAAGATATGAATATTTTCTCGGCAACTTACAGCAAGTAAGGCCATCGCACTGTGACGTAACGCGACGGTTGTGGGGTCGAATCCCAGTCAAGGGAATAAATTATTATTTATTAATATTTTCGATTTAAGGCAGTCTTAAAAGAAAGTTCATTCTGTCTACACAGCAGTGTGTGCGGGATATAGCGTGAAGCTGAATATTTTTGTCAACATACAGCGCACATGATTATGAAAACGATACTATAATATATGCATTTTCTTTCAGCTTAGAAAATGTTTCTAAATCTCTACTTATTTTCTAAACACGCAAAACAGAAATAAAAATAGCAGATAAAGAAAGTTTCATAAAATAATTTGTATTTGAATTTTTTTATTCCAATTATACTGTATATAATATATTTTTTAATCAACTTATTAGAACAAAGTTTTCTGACGCGATAATAAATGTACAAAAAAATATAGTTGTATCTTAAAAATATTTACTGTTTTAATAAAATTAAAAGATCCAGAAGGCCATCCTTTGTATCTACCACAACCCTCCGCAATTTTACTCTGCGAGGGCTGGTCACGTTTACTAATCTCAATTAGTATGCAGCGTCTTCTGTACATTTTTTTTCTGTACTAAACACAGTGACACACTGTAAATGACAGATTCTTATATATTTCCTATATTAAATCAAAAATAACTTTGAATGTATTTACTAAACATTCGGTTTTTATTATCAACAATTTAAATAAAAAGAAAAATATATTATAAAATTATATCAAAAATAGCTAATAAATACATAATACATTTAATTATAAATTTAATACCGGCATTGAGTTCCACCGTTGAACTTGCAGTGCCGCGAAAATTCTACGGAAAGTGGGAAACGGAGTGTCTTAACACTAGGTTCCTTCTGCCCATCCTTTTATATGCAGGATACACCATGAAGCTGAAAATAAAAGAAACAAATCAAAAGTTAACAACTGTGCTAGATATTATATTACAATAAAAAGTACCATTAAAAAGTTCTTTGTTTTTTAGGTTTTCATTTTAGTGTAAACATAGAGAACCTAGAGTCAAGATACTCCGTTTTCTGAGCACCGACAAAATTCGAGACGAGGTGTGGTGGAACTCAACGTTGCGATTTGTCTTATCCGAATAGAGCGGAGAAATTATACCAATTTAAGTTAAAGACTATTATAATCTCATATTATAATGTTTTTTTTAAGACAGGAGGGAACCCACTTTCTGCTGAATTCTGGAGGCATTGCGTGTTGAGTGTGTTCGTTACCAGAGCGAGAAAATAAAAATATTAAATATTTCATTTCCTCGAATGGAAATCAAACCCACAATCTGTCGCGTTTACAGTCACACGCTTGTGTCCCTGTGCCATGACTGGCACAGGGACACAAGCGTGTGACTAAAATACATCTTTAAAAATCGTTTTATACTTAAATATTTTAATAGTCCTACAAAAGTGATACAATATAAAAAAAAATACATTTCTCGCCATTCTTTTGACACGTTCTCACGTCTCTTTTGAAAAGCAATTTTAAAAACAATATGATTCAGAGCGAAAACCATTGTAAAATAATTTACAATAACTGCAGAACACTTTTAAGTACAAATATTCCTCTGTAGAGTGTAAAGTATAGGAGACGCGGTGTTTGTGTATTAAACTTTTCTCGCGATGTAGCTTTTAATTATAAATAATTCTTTTATTGCAGTTTTCATAAGTTTTGTCAGAAAAGCTTTTAGCGTTTGTTGTTCGATTTTATGATAAACATAAGAAAATGTTTCAGCATTAAGTTTGTTTTTGCCTTCCTCTCTGAATAGCATATTGGTGAATTTTATAAGTACCATTTTTTAACTTCTCGCTGTATCCGACACGTAGCAGGGAAGGTAGAGGGAACTTAGTGTTAAGACATTTCGTTCTCCATAAACCATCTAGAACTCTAACTGTCTAGACATTGTTTGTTGATTGGCGGAGCTAGCGCCTTAGAGGAAGCAAATAATTGAAAAGGAACCTACAACCGTCCCATTTACAGTAAGTCTTTTGTGTTACTGCGCTACTACTCATACCTACTACTACTACCTTATACATCATCATTAACAAATAAGAGTTTTAGCAACACACTATAACATTGATAAAATCAGCATCACGCTATATCCCGCACACAGCAGGGTAGGCAGAGGGAACCTAGTGTTAAGACACTCCGTTCCCCACTTTCCGCTGAATTCTAGACGCATTGCGTGTTGAGTGGCAGAACTCAACGCCGCGCTTTGCTTCGGCACCAGAGCGAAGAAATGGAAATATAAATTTAAATAAATATTTCATTTCCTCGAGGTGGGATCGAACCCATAACCAATTGGATTTACAGTTTCACTTTGTGCCCCTGCGCCACGACTGGTCTCTGTAACAAAATAATATATAAATTAATCATCATTCCATTAAAAGTACACAGAAAGCAAACGTAGTGTAAGGTTTCAGGCCGTCACGTCGCTAAGCTTTACAAGTTTGCCTCTGCATAGCCAGCGGCGCGAGCATCTCCAACTAGAATATAGCTACTGCTTTTAGATATACCACGTTTCGGTTTACACCTTGCAATGTTTTATAAATACCATCACTAGCTGAGGTACGTAATGTCGCGCTCTTTACAAGTAAATCCTTAAATAAATAAAATAAATCAGCTTCACGCTGTATCCCGCACACTGCAGGGTAGGCAGGGGGAACCTAATGTTAAGACACTCCGTTTCCCACTTTCCGCCAAATTTTGGAGGCATTGTGTGTTGAGTGGCGGAACCCAACTCCGCGCTTTGCCTAGACACCAGAGCAAAGACACGGAAATATATATTTAAATAAATATTTCATATCAACGAGTGGAGATCAAACCCACAACCAGTCGCTTTCCACACTTTGTGCCCCTGCGCCACGACTGGCCTCAAATCCTAAAATAGACTCATTAAATTCCACTCCAATTAAACTCCACGTCATATTTAGTAAAAGTTTTATAAAACGTGCGGTCGACGTGAATTTAACAAACTACACCCTACTTCATACTTGTAATAAAAAAAAATATACTAATATATACGTACATAAGTATGTAGAAATGTTAATATGAATGTAGAAATGTAATAAATTTAAATATCGTCGTACATCATTTGAGACACGATAGTACAATATTATTCAGAGTAAATTCTAATTCTTTGCATCTCGTCGTATGTAACAGCGATGCAGTTTCTTGTTATCACAGCGGGACAGATAACACATGGTTCTCGTTTCTATTTGAACAGCATCAATATATTCGTATGTACTTCGACTGAGATTTACAAATGGATGCGCTTATTTACATTGTAGTCTTTCGATTTAAAGTAATCTCTGTTGTGTTTGCAATTTTAAATAATGTTCTATTCTTACATTATTTTACTGGTATTATGCAATTTAATTTTATGAGGCCAATCGTGGCGCAGAGACACAAAGTGTGAATGAAATTTGTATTTACATAATCGCTCGGCTCGGCTAGTTGTGGGTTCGATTCCCACTCAAGGAAATTAAATATTTATTTAAATTTGTATTTTCATTTCTTCGCTTCATTGAGTTCTGCCACTTAACACGCAATGCCCACAGAATTCAGCGAAAAGTGGAGAACGGAGTGTCTTAACACTACGTTTTCTGTACCTACCCTGCTGTGCGTGGAGTACACTAATTTGTTTTTTTTTATTTATACAATTTTATATATAAAATTGTTAAAATATAATAATTGTAAATATAAATTGTATAATGCTATAGAATTAATATGCATATATAATTATAGTATAGATGTAACTATGGATACTGTTATTATTATTTTAAAAATTAAGCTTAGGTTAAGGGTTATCGTAAAACTAATGTAGTTTTTAACCGAGTTCTGTAAGAAAAGGAGGTTATCAATTCGACTATTATTTTTTTTATGCTTGTTACCTCAGAACTTTTGACTGGGTAAACCGATTTTGATGATTGTTTTTTATTTGAAAGCTAGTGCTTCCCGTGTGGTCCTATTTTTTTGGTCCATTTCTGACAATGGTATCTATAAGAAAATCACATAAGTCTTAAATTTTCATTAGATATGTGCGCGACAATGGATGACGTGTGGATGAATAACTTTTTTTATTTGAGCATACACTTCAAGGATAGATTGGTGAAAGTTTGGTTAGGTTCTGGTTATAGGATCCGATTGAAATAGAAATTGTCTTTTTTTCTTGGTGAAAAATATATTTATACTGTAGTATTTACAAGGAAATACATAGTTAAAATTGGTGTCAGAAGTGACATTCCTCATCGTTGCATTTCTTTTCAATCAACGATGTTCTCATTTTCAATCAACTTCAAAAAAAGGGGAAGGTTTCATCTATTCGCCCGAATTTTTTTTATGTACATATGTTCTTATCAATATGCCAAGATGTTAGTATGCACAATAATACCTAATTAAGTGGGAAGTTATACATAGGACAACTATTAACTTGAGAAGCATCCTTTTAAGTTCTATCTATCACTTAAAATCCTAAAATAAATCAATTTTTAACAAAAAAAAACCGACTTCAAACAACGATTTCAAAATTAAAAAATAATTTTACATGAAGTAAAACGAATTTTGATTTAGTTAACAAAAATAATTTAAAAAAAAGAAGATTTTATAATTTTGAAGTCGGTGTCAAGATAATGCTACAACAATCTTACTACAATATCGAGTTCCTGTTTTACTTGGTAGTGACTTCAAAATTATAAAACCTTTTTAATTATTTTTCAATTATCTTTTTTAAATATGTTTCAAGAGAGTGATGATATAATTATATTCTAGTGTTATAAATATTCAATAGAGCGAATTCATTATTAAATAAATCATGAAAAACAGGTCTCTATTTTTCATGTTTGATTATTATAATTATTTTCTCGGTCGCTGTTAATGACGTTGCGCTCAACTTTTTTTTACATTTTAATTATTATGTTTTTTATTTGTATAATTTCTTAATGAGCGCTGTTCCTGAGTTCTCTTGTAATTAGAATAGTTTTTATATTTCAACTCTGTTCGTGAGGCAAGTCGTGGCGCATGGGCCAGGGAATGGGAGCGACGGATTTCCACTCGAGAAAATAAAATATTTGAGATTTTAATTTCATGGCTCTGGAAGGCGTGGCGTTGAGTTCCGCCACTCAACACACAATGTCTCCAGAATTTGGCAGAAAGTAGGGGATGGGAGTGTCTTAATGAGAACGGAGTATCTCAACACTAGGTTCCCAGGTTCCCTCTGCCTATCCTGCTATATGCGAGATATAGCATGAAGCCTTAAACATATTATTTTTAGAGCTGCACGCTGTATCCGGCATATACCAGGATAGACAGAAAGAACCTATGGTCAGGACACTCCCCAATTCGCACATTTTTCGAGTTGCATGAGAGCATTGCTGAGCTAAACGCTTGTTAACCAGAGCGACGCAATGAAATTAAGTGTTCTGCTCCAAGGCGGTCTCAAATAATTAATGAAAATAATTAAAGGACAGAAAGCTACACAGGTAGGAGTGTCATAAAAAATGGCCAGACAGACATTTATCGTTTTAATACGAAATGATTCTATCGCACGTCCTGAATATAGAAAAGCACTCAAATAGCAGAAAATTGCATTTAGTTTCTAAATATTAAATTCAAGCCGTATGAATGCGGTAGATGCGCCCGCAGTCCATGTAAAGTGCAGGCGGCGCTCACCCATATTCACCTATATTGAGGTACTAGTGTTTACTGCGGTATCATGAGACAATTAAATATAGATATATTTATATTTACACTCCGTTCTTACTCCGTTCTCCGTATTACGTATTGATTGGTGGAACTGAACGCCGTGCTCTGCCTCGATGCCAAAGCGAAGAAAAAGAAAATATACATTTAAATAAATATTTCATTTCCACGAGTGGGGATCGAACCCATAACCAGTCGATTTTACAGTCACACTTTGTCCCTTTGTTTTAATTTATATTCCGTTTCTCAACACGCAATGTTTTGAATTCGATCGAAAAGAAAAAAAAAGTGCCTTGTAACAAATTTGAGAATCTTGTGGTTTGCCACTGTTTGCTCTGCCAACAATTACTTGACTGTATATACACTGTATATACACATTGTATAAGAAATATATAAGGCTCAACTTTGATCTTCTCGAATAAGCACAAAAAATGAAAATTATTTATATTTACTAAAATTATCTGTATGTAAACATTAAAAGGAAAATAGAATAAGTAATCTGTTTTATTTTATATAATCCTTCAAATGAAAATGTTTGTTTTTATTGAATTTGAATATTTTATTAAGCTCCTACTAATATGTAAATATTACACAAAAATTGGATATATATATTTTTTCAACTTAACGCTATACTTCCATAATTGTATTAATAATTATTCGAATCAGTATTTATTGAGAACTATTTAAATATTTATTCCTGTTATTTCAAACCAAACCATCTGTGTGTTTACATTACTGTTGGGTCCCGCATTAGCATATATACGCTTTACAGTTTACATGAACAAACAATATTATCCCCTGTCTCATAAAGTTTATTCAATAAAATTGTTTTGTTTAAAATATCACATTATGTTCTGAAATAGATGTATTTTCAAGTAATAACATATCTGGGGTTATTGTTTTGTAAGAATCATTTTGCAATATATTCAACTTTTGGCTAAATTCACTATACGCCTTTTTATTTCTCGTCTTCGTCGTATAATATACGTGTCAGCTTCTCAGTTTATGTTGCCAGAGAGAGGAAATCGAAATGAATTTTTCCTATAAGTGATGATTGTATCAACTACCATGGCGCTCACAGCCAGATACTGTCCCATAGCGCTACGAAAGCTTCGCTATATGGTTTTTAGACCCGTTCGTGGATTCGTTCGCAAAATTACAGAATTGTCAATCTGTCTGTTCGTTTGTTCTCCAATCACGCAAAAACTACCACACAAAAATAGATAAAACTTTGTACGGTATCACCTTATTAGGATCTGGAGGTGGATTTATTTTCTTTTTTTTATTGAAAAGACAAGGTAAACGAGCGTTCGGGTCACCTGATGGTAAGTGATTACCGCCGTCCACGACCACGTGCAACACCAGAGAGGTACAGGTGCTTTGCGGGCCTTTAAGGGGGGTTGGGCGCCGCAGCCCGGCATTACCTGATGCGAAACACAGTGGCATAAAGCCACTACTTCACGCCGGTTTTAAATGCCGGGGGTGGTAATGATTCGGTCGAATCTGCCCATGCGTGTTGCCATTGCTGGCGGCGTGACTCTACCACATGTACTTTAGTCGCCTCTTAAGACACCACCAGTACCAGGATAATCCTATTCTAGGCCGGGATCTCACGGCACGGTTTCTGTACAATGTTTTGTATTTCTATTACTTATATTAATACGATTTTATTATAAGTATACGGTATTTTTTTTAAACAATTGAATATCCATAGGGATAGTCCATTTTCGTAGTTCCCATATGTAATTCAATGTATTAAATAAATAATTCGGTAGCTTAAGCAGGCGAAGCCGCGAGCGAATCACTAGTACCAAAATAAAAGTAAATAAAGAAATTTTAAAAAATTTAATTAATTTACTACCTAAATAAGCAAAGTGAATTAATATCGAATAGAAAATAACCACACCAATATTAGCAATCGTCGTCTTTCCGGTCGGGTCTGTCATTCTATAACCAAGCTGCTCCTACACACCGCGCAGCTCTCCTCAAGTATTTATTATAATTAAAATTTAGATGAAATGCGAAAGGTGATATTACATTTATTTTAATTATAAGGGTTATTGGGGAAAAGATATTTACAATAACTCGATAAATTTAAGTTAAAATTAAATATATTAAAATGGTTACTGTGTCTCAATTTTCAGAGATAAACGTATACCATAGTGGAATGTTTTATTACATATAAAACATAAAAGGATAATGTTTTTGTAGAACATTGTTTTTATGTGTCTCAGATGGTTTAGCCAGTGCACATACAGTACAATCTTAATAATAACTTGGGATTCCTGGAAAACCCAAAAAAATGGGGGAAAAAAGTATATTTTGTTCATCCCAAGATCCTCAATTATCTCCATATGAAATTTCATCGCAATAGGTTCGGCGGCTTGGCTGTGATGATGTCACAGACAGATACAGTTACTGTTGCATTTATGATATTAGTATAAATTGAAAAAATATTTTTTGTATCTATCATAGATGTGAACAATTATATAATCAAAGTATTAAAAATTCACTCGGGCTGATGAATGATTATTTTCAATTTCTTCTTTCGGGTATAAAGACAAGTTCAGTTTGCTGCTATTCAACACGCAATATCTCGAAAAAAATTGCGGTGCACGGCGAACAGAGTGTCTCAATACTAGGTTCCCTCTAACTACCTTGCTATATGCGGGATACAGCGTGAAGCTAAAAAACAATTATGTTAATGTAATAGAACTCAAAGCAATATAAATGTTTAATCAATCAAAAATGCGAATCACAAGTCTATAAACAATCACAGTGAAATAAAAGAAACAACTCAATAAACTAGTAAGAAACTTTTACCTAGTAAGAGTTAGCGAAAAGTTATAACGTTGTGAAATAAAATCTAGATTTTGGCACAAATATGCTTTATACAACTTTATTGAAGAGGTTTAGAGCTCTCGCAGTAATTGTAACGATCGGGGAAGTTCGCTCGTAATCATCTGGCAAACTGCTGCGGATAGCGATTTCAGTGAAAACTACGCCAATGAAGTATGAAGTCGTTTTGAAATAGTTACTAACAAATTAATTGATACTTTGCTTGTAGAACTGTTTGTATGTGCTTGTTCAATCCATCTGCATATGCATAAGTGTACTGTACTACTGTGCGGTTTCGTAAGGACTTCCTTCCACGCGCCACGCTACTTTCGTCAAGAGGCGCGTCTATCTCCACCTTAAGACTCCTCTGGTATTACACGTGATCGTGGGCGGGGGTGATCACTTACCATAACGTGACCTATATGCATAAAAACATAATGGGCTTTACAAATAGCAGGTCCATATATAAAATATATTAGTATCTCTTAAAATATGATTTCATTTACTTTTAATTTGTAATCGTTTGTGTAGTACAAAAAAGCTATATTATTTATTGATAATATCATCACTGTGATAACAGAAAATTATATACAATTATTTGATTTTTCATCAGGGCCGGCTTAGCGTTCGCTTACAATATAGTGGGCTTTGATGTTGCAATCCTTACAAAGAATTAAAAAGAAATGGTATATGGTGGAGAAAATGAAAGGAACGCCCTTTCCTTTTGTACACTTATGAATTTTTTTTTGGCCCTTAAACACTAATGTGACAGTCATGGTGCAGTGTCTCAAGCTCATGAGTACTATAATATTTACAAGACGAGTGTGGGTTCGATTTCCACTCCAGAGAATGAATTATTTAATACTTTTATTTCCTCGCTCGGTTAACAAGGCAAAACATGGCGTCAAGTTTTGCCTCTCAACACCCAATGAATAGAAAATTCAGTGGAAAATAGATAACGGAATGTTATTACTCTATTTATTAATATTTATTTTGTTATTACACTGATTAACATTATGTTGTCTCTGATTAACCCTATATGAGGGATACCTTACATATAAAGTGCAAGTTGGAATCGGCCAGCGAGACTTTTCATATTAGCGAGGCATACCAATTTCAGGATTGTAGGTCAACGAGAAGGACTTATAAAAGTTGACACATTTATATTTGCGGGCCTTTGCACTCAGTTTGTATGAAATTAACTACAAATATAAGTTTGTAATTTTAAATAACATTATTTTTGAAGGTGGTGAATGATTTTAGTGATAATACGTGTTGCGTTTACAATTTTTTTTAATATGCGCCATATTACATTAACAAAGAAACGGCATCGCTACAGTGTAAGTGAAAATTCATTTACATAATTTAAAAAATCTAAAGTTTAAAAATTCTGAAAAAAAAAATTGTTTCACGCTGCTTGCTTTCAAAAATTTACTGTTCACGCACATAACAAGATAGACAGAGGGAACTTAGTGTTGAGACACCGTTACTCCGTTCGCCATTTTCCGCCGAATGATGGAGGCATTGCGTGTTGAGAGGCGGAACTCAACGCCGCGCTTTGCCTCGACACCAGACCGAAGAAAAGAAAATACACATTTAAATAAATATTTAATTTCCTCGAGTGAGGTTGAACCCACAGCCAGTTACGTTGATAGGCAGACTTGTGCCCCTTCGCCACGACTCATTTAAATATTAACATAAATTTTATTATAACAAGGGCAGTAACGCCTGACAACATTAATAGTTAAGTTTATAATGATTTCATTTTACTTGTTCTTAACAATCATTTTATCTGTTTTTTCATTTTTCTTAATAATTTAATATCTCTAATGCTTCAAATCTTAATACACTACTGTAAAGTTCTAAACACCCCAAAAACTAGAAGTTTCCAAAACAATTTACATAATACCCAACGCTCCTACGATCGTAACTCGTAAAGCTAGACAAGTTTATTCACTTACCTTTATGCCTAGATAAGGTCTGCTTATTCAGTCCCATTATACGAATATGTAATAAATTTTTCAGGTGGGATTTAGATTGTATGAAATGTCTATTTTAGAGTATATTTACTAACAAAAGTAATATAAAATAAAATAAAAATAAATTAGCTTCACGCTGTATCCCGCACACAGCAGGGTAGGCAGAGGGAACCTAGTGTTAAGACACTCCGTTCCCCACTTTCTGCCGAATTCTGGAGGCATTGCGTGTTGAGTGGCAGTACTCAACGTACAAAAGTAATATATACTTGAAAATAGTCATATACAAATACAATATTATATATGATGATAGTTATTTAACAACTTCGTGATAATACGCTCCCGTATCAGTTATTTTGTTTTATTACACAACATAAATATTTTTATGTTCTTGTTTAACACACACATATATTCAAATAAGATATATGTTGTATGTAGTTCGTTCGTTCGTTCTTTTCGTCGCCTGACGGCTGTGTGCGAAAGGGTGAATTAACAATATTTGTGATGTAGGTGTAGAGATTGCTTCTAACAAAATAAATATTGGAGTGTCAATTTTACTAAGGTATATTGGAAACTAGATAAAAGTATACGTACAAGAGTGATCTGGATTGCAACATGATATTATGAAACAGTCTTAAGCTAGAAAGCATAATAAAAAACGCTATGTTTTAACGCTAGTTTCTCTTCCTTCCCTATCAAAAAAGGCGAAAAATATCAATCCACACATTCAAACACATAATCATCAACAAGCACATACAAAGTTCTATAAGCAAAGCAATCAATTCATTTCTTAGTAACTATTTCAAAACGACTTCATACTTCATTGGCGTAGTTTTCACTGAAATCGCTATCCGCAGCAGTTTGCCAAATGATTACGAGCGAACTTCCCCGATCGTTACAATTACTGCGAAAGCTCTAGACCTCTTCAATAATGTTATATAACGCATATTTGTGCCAAAGTCTAGATTTTATTTCAATCCGTTATAACTTTTCGGTAACTCTAGTTCGTATTAGGTAAAAGAAAGAAATCTGGCCAAAATATGTTTCGTACTTGTTTATTAGAGGCCAGTCGTAGCGCAGCGGCACGAAGTGTGACTGTAAAACCGACTGGTTGTGGGTTCGATCCCCACTCGAGGAGATGAAATATTTACTTAAATTTATACTTCCATTTCTTCGCTCTGGTGTCGAGGCTAAGCGCGGCGTTGAGTTCTGCCACTTATAACACGTAATGCCTCCAGAATTCGGCAGAAAGTGGGGAACAGCGTGTCTTAACACTAGGTTCCCTCTGCCTACCCTGCTGTGTCCCGCACACATACAGCGTAAAGCTGATTAAATTTAATTTAATTTTATTTACTTGTTTATTGAATTATTTCTTTCATTTTACTATGATTGTTTATAGACTTGCGGTTGGCATTTTTGATTGATTGATAACATTTATATTGCATTGACATAATTGTTTTTTTTTTTTTTCGTTTTCAGTTTAACGCTGTATCCGGCATACAGAAAAGTAGTTAGAGGGAACCTAGTATTAGGAGACTTTCTCCATGCACCGCCATTTTTTTCGAGATATTGCGTGTTGAGTGGCGGAACTGAACTTGTCTTTATACCAAAAAGAACCATTTGAATATATTTAATTTCAACTTAAATTTATCGAGTTATTGTTAATGTATTTTTTCTAATAATCGTTATTAAAGTAAATATAATATCACCTTTCGTATTTCATCTAAATTTTAATTATAATAAATACTTGAGATGTGCCGCGTGGTGTTTGAGAGCGGCTTGGTTATAAAATGACCGACCCGTT
>DWQW01008306.1:0-14094 GCA_018249695.1 Heliconius erato demophoon
GCGTACAGCGTACAGTATACAGCGTACAGTATACAGTGTGCAGCGTACAGCGTACAGTATACAACGTACAGTGTACAGCGTACAGTATACAGCGTACAGCGTACAGCGTACAGCGTACAGCGTACAACGTACAGCGTACAGCGTACAGCGTACAGCGTACAGCGTACAATATACAGCGTACAGCGTACTGAACTTTACTATATTCGGTAGGTATCGTGTACGATAGCAATCATATAATCAGTTCCTCCCAATGCATACAACATACCATTATAGAATCTTTTCGAGTCAAGCCCATTCATTGTGTAAATGTTCTCACCATTTTGAATTTCGTGGGAATTGTATTAGCGGATAATTAGACATATCCAAGTCTGTCTGAAGAAAATTCGTTTGGCTGATATAGAACCTGATTGTAAAAAAATTAAGCTGTTTTAGTGTAATTTAGACGATATTTTATGTTCGAATAAAAATTTTTGATGATTTTTAAAATTAAGTTTGCTTTACACAAACATGCAATCAGACATGATGCAAATGCATATTAAGTTTGTGAGTATGTCTAATTAATTTTTCAATAATTTTAAAAATATCTAAATATATTATATTTAAGCTTGGTATGTAAGTTGTAAATAGATTAAAATAAAACTTGTTTTTTTTCTCACCCTTGTAAATAAATACAAAATAAAAAACGCAAATTTATTTCATTTAAAAAAAAAATAGACAATATTTATTGATTAACAATTGTAATCAATGTTTTCAATTAAAAATAAATCAATTAACGTTAAAAGAAAAAAAAACTAAATAATTATGTTATTAAGTAAATAATCGATAAGAGACCAATAAATAACATAAACTTTAATTGGGAGCTGTATCAATACCGATTAACGAACATTTGTGTGAAGAAATCTGTTACGAAATCAAAATAAAATCAGCTTCACGCTGTATCCCGCGCACATCAGGGTAGGCAGAGGGAACCTAGTTTTATACCTAGTGTAATGTAATAGTAACCTAATTTTTTGAGGCATTGCGTATTGAGTTGACTCCTCTTTTGCCTTGGTACCAGAGCGAAAAAATGAAAACATTAATAAATAATAATTCATTGCCTCGAATGGAAATCGAAGCCACAACACTCGCGTTACAGTCACAGTATAATGAAAAAAGAAAATGATTTCATATTATAATGTAAATTAGGTATTGAGCCAATAGGTATTATAATATACACGAGGTTCCATAGTACGTAAAGTTTGGCGGCTCAGCGGCTAGGTGCGGCGTCGTGGGCGAACCGGCCGCCCACTCAACGCCTGCGACACACGCGGCCAAGCGAATTCCGAACCCACACCTGCACGGTTGCCTCACGAGCTAAAGCCTCTTGCAGTGAGTCTTAGAGCTTGTTTAAGTTAATGGAAAAATTAAAGAAACATTATCACGAAATACGTTGGATGTGTTAGTTACAGCTTTATAAAAAACATGTGAGAAAACTTAAATTTGAGTTTGGAGATTATTTGTTAAAACTTAACTTAAATTTACTAGAAAAATATTGTTGTAAAATATAAATTTTTAATAGATACAATAATATATTAAAGAGTTTTTAATACTAGATATCTTTTGTTTTTATAATATAAGATATACATATATCGTGACACTAACTTGCATCTTTAACTATGTGGTCTTTGAACTAAGAACCTTTCTCCCATTTGCTACTATAGATTTATATATTTTTATTATAAATATTTTTAATGCAATATCAGCAAAACTCAAGTAACACGAGTGGTATCCATAACAGCTATACAATAACTTTTCAATTTGATATTTACTCGTACATAGCAAAATGTGTTCATAAAAGGAATAAATAGGTTTGGCATTGACATTACTAAACAAATAATTTTAATTAAATTTACTTTTGCTTTACGGAAGTATCAAACTGAATTAGTTACATCAATGAAGCTAAAAGGTAAATGTATATATATGTATGTCTGTAATATGAATAAAGAAGATTAGTGGAGAAAAAGCAGCTTATGTATGTATGTATCTAAGTTCTGTAAAAATACAGTAAGTTATCTGTAATTTGTATATAGCAAGGAATGCAGAAGGATCTTAGTGTTACGACACTCTGTTCCTCACTATCTGGAGCTTTTCTTTGCCTCGACACTAAAGCGAAGAAATGAAAATATAAATTTAAATACACATTTCAACTCCTTGAGTGGGGATCGAATCCACAACCAGTCGCGTTTACATACACCTGTAATCACCACGACTGGCCTCCTCCTATCCTAATAGCTCCTTTATTAGGTGTGTTTTTTTATTTGAATCATTAATCGATATATATTCTTGACTATAAATGTGTGGAGGATGACAATTAATTATTCTTAACGTGTGTTATGAGGCAATCGTTGATTAAATACGTAACGTTTATACGACTACCAACTTCGCCGGAGATCGACGAGTATTGACAAATTTTACATTTTATTTTGTTTTTCAATATTTTCATTATTCACCAAATAGTAATAACAACTGGTATATGTTTTATTGACTTAAATATAGTCAAATCTGTATTTAAGTGTTGAGGTGATGGCCTAGGTACTATGTACATATATCAGCAAACTGATTACTCACCTACATTTTATGTGGGAACTCGCACAAATCTGAAAGAAAAAAAATATTTTGTAATATACATATTTCTAAATTTATATCGGTACAATTTTTACATTGTTTTTTTAGCTTCACGCTGTATCCCGCACACAGCAGGGTAGGTAGAGGGAACCTAGTGTTAAGACACTCCGTTCTCCACTTTCCGCCAATTTCTGGATGCATTGCGTGTTGAGTGGCGGAATTCAACGCCGCGCTTTCCCCTCAATTGTTTTTACTGTTATTTTAAAAAAAGTTGTAGTATTTTCTGAGTGGACTCAAATAATGAATTTTATAAATTATTAGTGAATCATATTTAATTTATAAATTGGCTTGCAATTTTATAAACATTTACATTTCCACGGAGCGTTTGCTATCCCTACGTATAACGTTTGGTGGAAAACGAACATCCCATCGCAACAGCTCGAAGAAGATCGAACAGTAGCCACGACTGGGAATAGAAAATATTAGCTGGCAACGTATGCCAGCCACATCGTACATTCGCTTCGAAAAGGTCAAACTAGGTAGCGGACAGTAAAAACATTGATTTGAAATAAAAATATTCATTATGAATGAATAAACAATTCCACGTTCATAGCGCTAATCAATGAGTCGCATGCAGGCGGCGGCCCGAGCCGATGTCGAGCTCATTGATCGATCGACTCGAGAGACACCACTACAGGCGCACGCGCAGCCGAACCGGACGGCGCGCTGGTCCCCGCCGCCCCGCGCCCCCCGCCGCCCCCCGCCGCCCCCCGGACCCGTCCCCGGGCCGCTACCGGAGTTACGCCCGCTCCGGGCCCACGCACACACCGCGGCCGAACACTTCATTATAGTGGCGCACCATTTGTGAAATTATTGCCGATCTCCACCGCTCTCGTCGACTATCGATATAATATCGATGTTCGATGCAATTAAACATGTAACCTGTTTATTTTATTATCCACAATATACATCACGTCGGACAATTGCCTCGTGAGCTTTCGTTTTAGAGCGACTTCTCGATATTATTATTTTTAAGTGTCGTTGGTTTCTTAACATTCAAATAAGGGTATATTTATGGCGTCATCAATTCGTTTCTTCGGGTGTCTCTTACACGGGCGCACTGTAATATGTAATGACGTTTACGATATCCCATTCGACGGCACGTAATAATCCGTATAAAATAGCCCGATAATAATCAGTATAAAATAACCTGTACTTAAATTTGTGAGCTAGAGGGCCCATAAATTGTTGTTTAGGTACGGACATCAGTACAAGAGGTTTTAGTGAGATTTTATATGAGATGAGTTGTAGCGAGCACTGGCATGTACCGGGTAAAAATTGTCGATGAGTAATTAGTACGTCTTATGTGATGATTTCAATGGAAAATTAAAAAAACAAACTTTCTTAAATTTTATTATGATTAAAGTGTATGTCCATATATGGCACTAACTACTATGGCGAGACGCCATAAGGCCGATTTTCTTAACGTTTCTTGTGGATTTCGTAATATGTGGAGTAGAACCGAGGGGACTGTTCGTGTATGTAAATGTGTAAGAGGTAATTTGGCCACCGCGTCACAACGTCCAATTGCCCCAAGCTAAGCTCGGTAAAAAACAGGTAGCGCCGTCCCGCCGTATCGATCTTTATGTTTTTTTTTATTTATCTTTTTCATCTGGGCCTCCGCTCCGAGACTCCAACCTGAACGGAAGTTGTAACGATTTTTAATCGCACCAAGTATCTCGGCCGGCCGGTTCGTCTGCTCGCTTTGGACAACGAGTTTATATATAGATATCTATATATTATTTTTTTGTAAACAACCACCGGAAACGAGCGAGAGATCAAGACGATTTAGAACACATATCTTCCATTACGTCTCTGCGCTCTTTGTAACACTGATAAGCTGTAGATAAGAGAACCCTAAGACTGCTGAGGAGTGCGAACGTTGTGTGAATATCGATTATCACTTTAATGAAGTCTATTACAGTATCATTGACAAATTTGTAAATACTAAAATTTAGGGAAACTGCACGCTGGGTGTTGAGCTTCTATGACCAAAGTTGTCGGCAAAAGGTAAGAGTGAATTGCGACGATGTATTTTTGTAACATTTTTCTGCCAATAGTGAGGCGTGGGCACGCGATAATGGCCCGAAATATCCACATTCTCAACGCCCACCAGCACCATCAAGAATATTACTTCACAGATAAATAATTTTTAATCTTAACCAGTGTAGATTATAACATTAAATGATTTATTTTATTTAACTGGACATATGACGAAGGCCGGGAAATATTGAATTTTGTTTACGACTTAAATATTTGCCTCTTTATAAGTATTTTAAAATGTATTTTATCTCTACTTCCTAAATTACTTTACTTACTGTCCTCATTTTGAAATAAATTACACTAACATGTAATTTAATTTAATTAAGTTTTGATCATTAATGATTCCAGATTACGACAAATAAAAGTAAGGTAAAAGTAAATGTGTAGGTTTGATTGGCAAAATTTTTTTTAGTTTTCTTTAACTAAAAAAAATTAACTACTACTACTGATAAATGAAAATGTAATTTATGAATAATGATTAAAGGAACCACAATAATTTGATAATGTATTCACTCTATGTACTCGTATTGCACCGATCCAAAGGAAGACTTAAAACTTGATAGTGACCTCAATTAAGGTAAACCTATAGCAAGATAATTTTGAAAACTTTATAATAAAGTTGAAAGGATTTTCTTGTTCCCGGAAAAGACCTCAGATTCATGCTATGCAAATATTTTTTTGTCAATGAATCCGGACACGTGGCCATATTTTAAAAAGCCAGTCGGCCAGTATGAAGTGGGCCAAAATAGAGTTGCAAGATTTTCTTACATTGATTAATGATGAAGTAATGAAGTATATTAAAAATGTTTTATCTATACATATAAATAAAATGGAACTGTCGATCTGTCATTTTTAATTGGAAGAACCCGGTTATTACAAAATAACAGCAACATAAAGTCTATTTTTTTTCCAAAAAACCGTGAATGTCGTGCTCGCGGTGGGTACGCGCCTCGATAGATATAAAATATATTAAAAAAAATATCGAATATTCGCATCAAGTATCAGGTATATTAATATCAAATATTCAGATCTACAGTCCCAAATATCTAAGTCAACGCAAACTTAAGTTTGTTAATTTTTGTAAGTAATAGTTCCCGTTGACCTACAATCTTGCAATTGGTCAGTTTGTTTGTCTGGAAGCCCCCGGTTAGTGAACCCGACTTGCACTTCACTAGTTTTTTTTTTATATTATAGAAAGTAAAGAAATATATCAATTGTTACATTTACCCCAACCAAGCGAATTGTCGCTTTTAATATTAAGCGTAAATTAAGTGAGTATATATCGTTGCTGAAATAAAATTTAATTTCACTTCAAGTATTTTCAAATGCTTATATATGTATTAGAAAAACCAATATTACTGCACTTTTTACTAGTTAGGGGTCCGAACTTAAAAGATAAAAGTCAAATTCTTATAGGATCACTTTGTTGTCGGTCTGTTCATCGCTCAAGACCATTTATCTCTAAAGCCATTGATATCCATTAAGTTTAAAATAATTCCAAATATTCTTGAAGCACAGAAAAAATTCTATGCAATCGATTTTGTTGCATTTTGTACGAAGTTCGCTGCGTAATCAAAACCCATAGAGAGCATCCCGTCGACCAACACTTAAATAATTTGGCTTGAAATGTGAACTTACTATAAAAATAAAGGAAAAAAATAATAAAAACTGAAAATTTATAGGCATTTCATTGAAAAAAATATTACAAGCTTATATGTAAAAAAATAAATAAATCCGGCACACAGCAGGGTAGGCAGAAGGAACCTATTGTTAAGACACTCCGTTCCCCACTTTCTGCCGAATTCTAGAGGCATTGCGTGTTGAGTGGCAGAACTCAACGCCGCGCTTAGCCTCGACACCAGAGCGAAGAAATGGAAATATAAATTTAAGTAAATATTTCATCTCGTCGAGTGTGGATCGAACCCACAACCAGTCGGTTTTACATTCACACTTCATGCCGCTGCGCCACGTCTGGCCTCAAGCTTATATTTGTAGTACATACAAAAATAATGCAAACTTAAGTTTCTTCACTTTTATGAGTTGTACTTCCCATTGACCTGCAATCCTGAAATTGATATGGAAACCTCGGTGGGCGGTGGTTTTTTTATTTTAAAATAAACAGACAACATAGTATGTCTTCACAAACACTGAATTCACGTATTAAATATATAATTCGAAAAGAGCATACGATATAAGCTTTTGTTAAAAAGACTTCGGTGTTGAAATAGCTGGAAAAAAAACTGTATGTAAAATTTATAATTTCGTGCTACTGCAAACGCAGCGGGTTGTGTGCTCAATTCCCACTCGAGGAAATGAAATATTTAATATTTCCATTTCCTCGCTCTGGTATCGAGGCATAGCGCGGCGTTGAGTTCCACCAATAATCACGCAATATCTTCAAATAACAAATGTGGCATTCAAAAATATTTATAATAAAATTATAAATCATATCAAAACGTGTAAGGTATTAAATAAATTTCCTGAAGAACCATAGGACACGACGGAGTGGAAGTGGACGGTTAGCAGGATAGTGGCTTGTTATTTTAGAGACGACTTCCGTCCGCTCGCTCTCGCCTATCAAATCACTCTGCTAATTTTAACACGGGCTTGTAACGACTATATGCAGGTAATTTGCGTCTTTATTTATCAAGTTTTATCAATACTTTATCTTATACGGGTTAAATTATTTTACTTACATTTTTACTAATATTTTTTTTCTACCACTACAAATGTAGAGATAATATAACTTTTTCCTTTTTTTCCAGCTTCACGCTGTATCTTGCGGGTAGTAGAATTCTGGAGGCATTGTATGTTGAGTGGCGGAACTCAACGCCGCATGTTTTTCATGTTATTAGAAATAAGGTTCTATCGCTCTAATGACACGTTATGTTACAGTGATCAATAAATGCATGAAACGATGCGTGTTCTAAATAAAAAATATGAATGAACCACGTCAAAATTATGAATAAGAACTGGATTTTTTTGTACTCCAAAAAAAAGTGGAGGCAAATTGGCTATCGCAGAGATCAGAGATTAGTAGAGGAGTCTGTCGCTGCAGCTGGCGCCAGCTATATTTGTATCCCTTTGAAACACCGCCCTCGTGTTTTCACTCAGTTTACCTAATTCCAATAGCTGTCCGACGTAAATAATTTAAACTCAGCTTTACTGAACATGTCAAAGGCAACGTTTTACTAATTGTTTCAGCTTCAGAATAGTTGGTATTATGTTTTATTTAGTTTTCATGTGCGAGCGACGTGTTTAGATATTGACGCTTGGTTTAAATTCTCTCTATATATAACTTAACTTAGGTTCACGCTGTATCCCTATCAGGATAACCAGAGAGAACTTTTCTATATATCCACTGAAGAAATCAATGTTAATTGTTATATCTTACTAACGGGTGCGTCAACCATTACCGTGTACTTAAACTAGTTCATGTTAATCATCACAATTGCTTCCCCCGTTAGGTCTATCCCGGAGCTTTCAGCTAAAAAAACGATAAGCATAACCTAATTTTATAAAACATAAGTAAATGTTCATTAAAACTAAGCGCTATTACTTAAATAACGCAATAAATTTAGTATGCGAATTAAAATAAAATTTTAATTCGCATACTAAAAACAGTACCTAACTTTAAAGTGAAGCTAAATCTACCTCACACACAATTTTATTATACAAAGATATAGAAAGTGGAATTAAATATATTATAATTTAACTAGAGGCCAGTCGTGGCGCAGCGGCATAAAGTGTGACTGTAAAACCGATTGCTTGTGGGTTCGATCCCCACTCGAGGAGACGAAATATTTACTTAAATTTATATTTCCATTTCTTCGCTCTGGTGTCGAGGCTAAGCGCGGCGTTGAGTTCTGCCACTCAACACGCAATGCCTCTAGAATTCGGCAGAAAGTGGGGAACGGAGTGTCTTAACACTAGGTTCCCCCTACCTACCCTGCTGTGTGCGGGATACAGCGTGAAGCTGATAATTTAACTAAAATTAGCTATCAAATGTTCTGAATTTCATAGTAATCGTTGATAGTTGTTAGATATAGTTGCGGCTCCGGCAGCGAGCGCCGTGTGCTAGAAACCAGTTCGCTTTAATCATTGTAATTGCGTCCCCCGTTAAGCCTATCTGAGAATTTACTGCGAGATTACTGGTGATGTGGACTATCTAAACTAGCATATTGCACTTCAACCAATTGAATAACCTATTATCTTAAGCTGGTATTGAAATATTTTTTTTTTGTGAACTCCAAGGATTGGTACACATAGAGACAGTTTTAATCAGTTGTTAAGGGTTCCGTTCCTCAAAATGTAAAAACGGAACCCTTAAAAAAATCATTTTAATTTTCGTCTGTCCGTCTGTCAAAACGGAGGTGGATTTATCAAGCTGAAATTTATATAAAATATTCAGGTCTATGCTCCTTAAAAGCACGCAAAAAATCAAGCTTTTAAGCCAACACAATCAAAAGTTACGTATAGTATCAAATTAGCTGCATTTTGTATGAAATTAGCCGAGAAATCAAAACCTATACTTTCCGTGAACCTACACTTATGAAATTTTGAGAAACCCTAGTGTTAAGACACTCTGTCCCCGTTCAGTTTATAAAAAGGATAATATGGTTAGGAGAAATAATTAACGAGTAATTTTTTTCACTACGTCGGTCACTAATAATTCCTGATCATAAATCTAAAAAAAGACATTATATTTAAGTCACAAATGTTATAAAATTTCTTTTCACGCCCTATAACAGCCATGTAAATCAACTCTATAGTTATGACCTGATGTGATGAATACTATGTATACATTCATTTATTTTATCGAAATCTTGCTTTAAGAAAAGAACCTAAGGCCAGTCGTGGCGCAGAGGCACAAAGTGTAACTATAAAATTGACTGGTTGTGGGTTCGATCCCTACTCGAGAAAGTGTAATATTTATTTATATTTTCATTTTTTCGCTCTGGTGTAGAGGCAAAGCGCGACGCTGAGTACCGCCACTCAACACGTATTGAGCTCTGCGGAAAGTGGGGAACGGAGTGTCTTAACACTAGGTTCCCTCTGCCTACCTGCTATGTGCTGGGTACGGCATGAAGCTGATTTTGAAAAGAACCTATAATAACTTGATTTCCGTATTCCATCAACATACGTATTAAGTGGCTCATCTCTATTATAATTTCATCTTTAACATCTTCACCCATTGGTTAAATATTATAGGAAATTAGGATACTTATAGCACTATATCATATACGTCTACAAAGAATTAGTAAACTTATGATGCACTGTTGTACATTTGTTTGAAATTGATGAAACGCAGAATAAATCCAGCTTTTTGTATTAGATATTTATATATATTAGTTATTTGCCCTCGTTTGAGTGTGTCTACATTTAAAATATATTTTCTTTTCTCGTATATATTTTACTATTACTTTTTTTGCGCAGATTCATCTTCGCTTTACGTATGTGCGAATTGTAGCCAACCGATTACAAAACCGCAGATACTACTAGGTTTTATTTATTCTTAGCTTCACACTGTGGAGACGTATATGGGGGACATATCAGAGTAAGCAGAGTAAACCTAGTGTTAAGGTACTCCGTTCCTGTTTTTCCGCCGAATTCTGGAAGCATTAATATTACAATAGAAATAAAATTTTGAGTGGCAGAACTCAACGCCGCGCTTTTCCTCAACACCAGAGTGAAGAAATAAAAATATTAATTGTATTATTATATAATTATATTTTTAAAAATTTACAATACATGTTTTATAAATAAAACGCTTAATTATAAAGCTAACCAAAATGAGATATTTTAGTATAATATAATACTAAAAATTAATTAAATTCACAGCAAATTATTTCAGTCTAATACCAAAGGATTTTCAAGTCTGTACATAGTTAAGGTAACCATTGCCCGTTACTAAGATAAGGTGACACAACGTGTTGACTGTGTACAAACGACACGAGCAAAAAATATTTGGTCAGGCCTGATCCCACAGAAGCAACTATATTTATCTATATTGTAGTATTATATGAAATATGTAAAATAGTTTATCGAATATAAGGTAACAGTTTTAGTAAAATGAAGCAACTAAAAACACATAGTTTTTGATGAAATTGATGAAATTGATTTGCTTGAAAAATTCTCACACTCTATACTACATTAAATCAAAATAAATCAATAAATCAGCTTCACGCTGTATCCCGCACACTGTAGGGTAGGCACAGGGAACCTAGTGTCAAGACACTCCGTTCACCACTTTCTGCCGAAATCTGGAGGCATTGCGTGTTGATTGGCAGAACTCAACGCCGCGCTTGTCCTCGACACCAGAGCGAAGAAATGGAAATATAAAAAGTAAATATTTCATCTCCTCGAGTGGGGATCGAACCCACAACCAGTCGATTTTACAGTCACACTTAGTGCCTCTGCGCCACGACTGGCCTCAATACTACATTTCTTTGCATATTTGGTATTGTATCAATATCTTCGACAATCTTTTCACTTTATAGAAAACAAAATGGAACTAAAAATAATTAAATTATTTTGCAATGGTTCGTATTTATAGTGGTTGTATGTGATAGAACAAATAAGAACGTACCCACTCTCGGTCAACACTTCCCAAGGCCATGCCTTACGCGGAACTCTCGACTCGACAAACGGAAATTTGTAAGAAAAAATATATTTTTTTTAAGTGTCCATGTAATCCACGAGAGTTGGGCAAAGTCAAATAAGTTACTGGGGACATTTTGAGGACGTACGCTACCTTGGATTTTTACGATCTGATAACATACCTATGTACATATGTATTTGCCTACCGCATGTTGAAATATGTGATAATATTTTATGTAATAAATTATTATCATAGCAACTACGGCTTTCGCTTTCGGATATTTTAAAGATTTTACTTTCAATAATTACCCATAATACGACTTTATCTTTCGCTCCAAATGATTAAAATAAAATTTAAGAAAAATTGAAATTGAATTTAATCAAAATGCATGCAATGCAATTAATAAAAAGTAAATAATATTTAAATCATATTGTAAGTCATAAACACAATATTAAAAAATATATATTTTTTATCTACAAAAAAGAATAATCCACGAGGTAATAATGGTTACGATAATTTTTATCATATCGCATTTTTCAGTTACACTGTCTCATATGTGGCCTAGTACTGTGAGACAGCGCGGGCACAACTTGGTAAACAGGAAATGTCGTAGCGACTTGGCAGCTCTTCAGCGACACGTGCTTGACATCGCCGCCACTGCACTCTACGGTGCAGCGTCGCGGTCGCCAGAGTGCTAGCATATTATGTGGCATTCTTATACTCGGCCTTTGGAATTTGTTATTTGTACAAAAAAATGTGGGAAAATATATATTTTTTGCTGAAATATTGTGCCTGAAATACTACAGTGACTTCATACTGCTTCATATTTTTTATTAGAAAAATTGAAATCACTAAAATAAAATTAAAAATCACAGTAACCAATGTAGTATAATATAATAAAAATAGATTGGAATTATATATTATTTTTACTCATATTAAAATTAACAGACAAAAATAATAATAATCAACAAACAAAAATCGACTAACTCCATTACTGCTGTCATCCAAAATTACAAAATTTTCCTTTAGTGTAACTAACGAGACAATATCCGCTCCGTACCATGTAAAATAAGCCTTTATTTTATTGACCGGATACTCGAATAGACACATGAATGGTTTTTAAATTTTGTCCAACGAAAAAAACTGTCAGAAAAAGCGACGAGTAAACGCGCCGCGGGCCACATGGTCAGGGTAGGAACAAAAGGCACGCTTGAATATGTTCTACAGATGTGCTATATTATGCTACACAAGTAGGGGTGTCGTTGCAAACATTAATTTTATATATTTTTTTTTGAGGCCGGTCGTGGGGCAGAGGCACAAAGTGTGACTGTGAAATCGACTGGTTGTGGGTTCGATCCCCACTCGAGGAAGTGAAATATTTATTCATCTATATTTTGATTTCTTCGCTCTGGTGTTAAGGCCAAGCGCGGCGTTGAATTCCACCACTCAGCACGCAATGCCTTCAGAATTCGGCGGAAAGTGGTAACGTCTTAACATGAGGTTCCCTCTGCCTACCCTGCTGTGTGCGGGATACAGCGTGAAGCTGATTTAATTTTTTTTTATTTTTCCAATTTTACGTTGTATCACGCATATAGTAAGGCAGAGTGAACTAAGAGTTAAGACACTACTTCGTCTTAACAAAGCTGGGATATGAATCCCATCCCATTGCGCCACGGTGGTCTCAACAACGTTAAAAAATAATTATTGTAACTATAAAAAATATAAATTCATTACATTACATTATAAGTAAAACGTAAGCAGCTCAAGCATTATTTCTATGGCTGGTCACAATAGATATGATTGACCCGGTCTTGTAAATCTGCAAATAATCTTATTTACACACAGGCTTCGCAAAAATGCCGGTAAACGTCGTCCACTGTACTGAATGATTAACTTCTATAATGATAACTTTAATTCCATTGATATTGCGGCAACGCGTCCTAGCACGTTCAAGAAAGTAATACATTCACTGTTTAAAATATGTATGTTAAATTTATAGTAATCTGTGGTAAACGGTTATTTATTTTTATGTGCACTGTTTCTTTAGCCCAGTAAATTAAAAAAAACTGTATTATCTATATTTTTATTCACTCGGCTTAACTTAACATTCATCACAATATTCATACATATAAAACAATTGCATTAAAATGTTATATGATTAAATAAAAATTATTTATTTTCAGTTATGGCTATAAGCCCTAAGCTTACAACACAATTCGCTGAGGCGAAACTCCTCTAACTAAACCGAATTTTGTATTTCAAGAAACATGGATTCAATCTTGTTTATTTTATATACATAAAATATTTACATTTATAAATGTTACTAACAGTAAAATACACGTCATTTGGTTTTGTTACAATATAAATATAATGCTATAATTAAAAATATAAATAGTGTGAATATAAAATTGTAACTAAAAAACTAAAAATATCGTATTAATTTCATCTTCATATCGTAAAACTCGCAATTAAAAAGTAGAGCAACCCTATTCACCGTCGGAGAAGAAACAATGCGTACCTTCATACGCCAATATCAGTCGACTAGATTTGGCGCGAATGAAGAATCCATTTGTGTTACAATCAAAACTTTTTATAATATATACTTAAATTCTTATCGCAGACGACAAAAAAATGAGTTTTTGATAAAATCGTATCAAAATAATTTCATCTTCATATCGTAAAACTCGCAATTAAAAAGTAGAGCAACCCTATTCACCGTCGGAGAAGAAACAATGCGTACCTTCATACGCCAATATCAGTCGACTAGATTTGGCGCGAATGAAGAA
>DWQW01008307.1:0-14091 GCA_018249695.1 Heliconius erato demophoon
ACTCAACGCCGCGCTTAACCTCGACACCAGAGCGAAGAAATGGAAATATAAATTTAAGTAAATATTTCATCTCCTCGAGTGGGAATCGAACCCAGAACCAGTCGGTTTTGCAGTCACACCTCGTGCCACTGCGCCACGACCGGCCTCAGCGTGCTAAATATTTAGTTATATTTAGAAAATATCTTGATAAAGTAGGTTTGAACTCCATTTGAACTCCACTCCACTGTTATTTTCATTTTGTTACGTCTTGAGTTCCGCCTCTTCACAATAATATTTCGATTTCGGTCGATATGAATCTGCGACTTCGTATATAAGTACAAGATATATTGACACCAGGTTCTCCTTGGTTCTAGGATCTGCACTGTATTGCGGAATAAAGTCTGAAGCTAAAAAACGTAGACAATCTCAATGTATTTATAAAACAATAAATCTAGCGGGAACCTAGTATTGATACTTTATTCCCTGCGTACTGCCCAATTTTCGAAATATCACTTATATGATTAATTTTTCCCCAAAGTGGGAATCTAACTTAAAACAGTTACATTTTCAAACAGACGATGTACCGCTGCTCCATAACGGAATCTATAAAACATTGTTTTCATAATAGCTACAAATGACTACAAATTCTTACTAAAATTTTGTTTAAATATTTATAGCTATATTTAAATTAGATGCACTCTTGCAGCAATCCTCCCCGTTTCCGAAAACGGGGTAAATAATACAAATAACACAACCAAAACTGAATCTCATGCATAGTAATAAAAAGGAAATCCTGGCCACGCTCCAGTACCCGGGACAAATCTTTTGGGCGAAGATATAAAAAGTAACGATTTATTTAGAGGGTGTCTGACTGATAAATGATAGGGAGGATCGATTGTGTATACTCGAGTAGAACGATATTACTTATGCAGATTGTACGTATCTACATACTCGTATGTATGTATGTATGTACATAAATATCCATTTAATTTAGTTTTAATTTGATTTGGCTATATTACTTTTTCTAAATTTTTAATCTAATTTTTCCTAGGAGTGTCTTAACACTAGGTTCTCTCTGCTTACCCTGCTGTATGCGGGATACAGTGTGAACCTAATTAGATTAGATTTTTAATCTTACCTAATCTAATCTAGCTTCACGCTGTATTCCTAGCCGGGTAGTCAGAGAGTACGGAGCGCCAAACGTTACGGTCCATGCATACCTTTCGTCTCGTACACTGTCATCAACCTTTGGATATCATTACGATCTAAGCTATCCAAAATCCCCTCATTTTGCCAATTTTTGCAGCGCAGCTTTGACTTGACACTTTAACTTTGACTTTAGGAGATATCGTTCTAAACAATGCGAGTCCTTGACCCGGGAAAAACAATCTATTATAATAATATTTTATTATACACAATTGACGCTAAACCAGTGGGGTATTGCCGGATGGAGGGAAGCGGAACTGCCAACTTTGACGTGACGATTACATTTAATAGATTGTGCTCTATTTCTCACTCTTCTCTTTTTATTTTGACACATCCCTCGCACTTTACGAAGGATACGTATAATCAAAAAATTGTGTAGAAAACTCCCATTCGAAATTTACCTCCATTTTAGGCTTACCTTTGTGGGAATCAAACCCACAGCCCCATACAGCAGAAAATAATTTCAATTTTAGCAACAAACATACAAAGCAATAAGTGATATATATTCAAAATAAAAGCTGTACAAAAAGCTGGTTGATAACTAGCGTTGTATACTCTAAGTATCCTAGCAACTATCTGAGCAAGGTGTTTTCTAATCGTCAGTCATAAACATACGTTATTGAATGCATCGTTTTTTTCTATATTCTATTAAAATTTTCAACTATTTATTTACAGTGTATACATAAAAAAAAATCTAAATATAGGTTTATAACAAAGAGTATCAAATGCGTCACGGGGGAGTGATATTGTCACTTATTGATTATTTAAATTATTTTCATTTCCCCGTTTTCGTATCAAAAACGCGCCGTTAAGTTACATTAAACAGATTTATTTCTATCAGTTTTGATTTAAAGCAAATTTCTATAAAAAAAAATATTTATAGAAATTTGCATAGATCAGCGTAGACAGAGGGAACCTAGTTATAGCACTCCGTTCTCAACACACCGGTCAATTTTCGCCACGCATTGTTTTGCTACCAAAGAGGAAAAATAAAGATAATTCATTTCGCGAGTGGAAATCGAACCCACAATCTTTTTTTTGTCAGAATTTGTGCCATTGAGTCACAACAGCCCTAATGCATAACTTGATAGAATTCAAATATTTTCTTTATAGATAATCAAGTTATAATTTTTTTATTAAAAATTTATTTTCCATTACTAGGTTAGAAGTAGAATTCACAAAAGATAACAAATAAAAACAAATAAAAATTATAATACAATACAATAATTTATTCAAAAGAAACCAATTAAAATAAATAAATAAAAATACATTAACTTATATTAGGTACATATATTCACTAAATAATTTAAAATATCATTAATATTATCAAAACTTTTACTCCGTCAAGGAATAAGTACAGTAAAGAAAAAAATTGCTAAACTTAAAAAGATACTTTGGATATAGCTGTTTTGTATAATAGATCTATACAGGTATATTAGTGACATATAAAAGAAAGCAAACAGAAATATTAATAAATATATCGTAATTTCATATAAAAAAATCAAATGTGAGGGATTTGAACCTGTGCCTTTTAGGCAATCTATATATTATCGTCGGCTTAGAGTGTAAACATGGCAACAGCCTATTAAACAAATTACCAGGAGAGTCTTTCTAACATCGCCACGATAACATAGTCCACAGAGAAAAAAAATCTTTTTTAAAACCTATGAGTATTTTCAGAATGTTTTTACAATTTCGAAAATTGATTTGTATTATCAACTATAAGAAATAAAATTGTGGTCAATTTTATTTTCTTACACTTTCGATTGGTATAAGCAAATGTATAAAAAACAACAGATTTAACAGGTTTACACTCTAAGCTGACGATATATTTATTCTCGGTTTAGTGGTAAAGAGAGCCAATCCACATATTACAAATTTCGAAAACAAAAAAATATAACTTTATGTAAGAACCAAATCCAGCAATAAAAATATTTGAATAACGGTTAAGAAATTAAAGAGACAAATTATATTATTTTTGTTTAACCATTGCACTTTATTGTTCACCTGTTGTCAACTTCAATTTTGTTTTCGTAAACTTTTAGACGTAAAGTGGAAAATCCAGTAGAATATTATTTTCATTTTCCTCTGTGTAGCCCGCTGCATGCAGCTGCAGCGTGAAGCTGGAATAAAATGGAGTTTCAAATTACAACTGGTAATCAAAAGGAGTAATTAAACTGTACGATAAATAATAAAATGCCACAAAGAAATTTCTATACGGTTATTACGACTTTTGCTGTTAATATAAATAAAAAAGAGTGCAATTAACACAATAATTATATGTAAATTCTTAATTAATTTTGAGATTGTGACCTAAATCAGTAAATTAAAACCATTATTAAATACAGTAAACTTACAATACAATACTTTAAATATTGTTTTATTTTTTATGATAATAATTTTGTGTAACTTGGAAAATAAATATTTCAGATATAATTCAGGTACTACATATTTGATAGGAAATTAAAAAAAATGGGTATACAATATTAATCAATATATTTTCATAAATATTTATCGTCCATTTTGGTGCAACAATGACGAATTAGCACTTTTTGAAATACTGCAGGAGACACATTCAAAGTTATAAAGTAGTACTTCCACATACAATGACATACTCAAACAGTTTTTTAATTATTACGACATTGTTGCAACGAATTAAAATGTTTTTTAGAATTAAATATTTCAAAATTGAAAATATTTTTCGGAACAAATATTTCAAGAAACATGTTTAAGAACTGTATAAAATGGATAAAAAAGTGTTTTCTTCAATAACAAGATTAAACTAAAATATCACCACTAAAACTAATTTAAAATATCTTTTGATATAAAAGTCATTTAGTTTTTTGAAAAATACAGCTAAAAAGAAGAAGAAAAAATAATAAACCCAAGTAAATACTAAATCTCACTACTAAATGACTTATAATTTTAAATACAATCGGTGATCATAATCGTCCTTCGAAAAATAACGCTACTAAACTAAAAAAAGGTTATATAGAGATCAGAATTTTAGAATTTGCAGGTTTCATATATTTACATATCATTAAATTAATGTGCTTGCGATTTTTGTTAATTTTTGTGATGTAACTCAAGGCCACACTTTAATGATCATAGTACACGGTTATTTTCTTCCATTTTGATAAAATAAATACGTAAATATAACTTGTGAAATGTTAGTCAAGAGTCAATAACTATATAACTACACTACAGCTTATAGCCGTTTAGTTTATCCGTTATCTAATATTAATGATAATAAATAAATGGCACTGTAAAGTAAAAATTGGGAGGACATTTTTTTTAGTGTTTCTAAAGGGGTCTCTCATACCATTGTTCTGGGGTCCTCATCCTGCAACGTGGGTAAGGTGAATCCACGGAATGCTGTTGTTTCCTTTGAACATATCAACATTTAATTATGGGAGAAGACCTTCCTTTCTTTTTTACGTTATTCATTATATGTCGGCCGTTTAACTACTCAAAGTTAACTTTTTAATTTTTTTTTACAATACTCGTAGATATTAGTATTAGTGTTACCTTAATCAATCATGTTAAATTCAAATAACTATCTACTATAATTTAAAAATATACACATAAATTAGTTTTAATTAATATTTAATTGTCTTTTGCATTTACTTTTCTGGAATGTCCAATTTGTTTATTTACCGATTATGAAATATGCCTCTCGATCGATCTATCACCACGAAAAGTGTTAAATGTGATGTGTGTAGTGGAATCTTTACATAAGTCAAAATATTTACAAAATTAAGCCTAAAAATAAATACGATACTAAATTTCTAAACTATAAACAGTCTTTTAGAAAAAAATACAGGTCGAAAATACGCCGAAATAAAGTAAATGACTAATCGAGTAAATACTTCTAAAATGTATTAAAATAAATAATTTTAAAAAGTATGAAAATCAAAATTATCAAATAGTGGCACATTGTATCTCTTAGTGATTGCACGTGAAAATCATTAGTTCCATTGTATTATATAAAAGTGTAACGATAACGATTACAGTAAGAAACGGTATATTTTTCTGCCGTAACCGTTTACATTGTGTTGATGACTTGATGTCTTCCATAAATGTTATAATAACGTCGAAGGAATTTCAATTTATACTCGTATATACTTTTCACGCTATCCATATACATATACATATATAGCTGTGTACATCCTAAAGTAATGAAAATTATAAAATATATTCTAAGATTTTTTAGTAAGTGTCTTTAAGGAAATAGCTAAACAATGAAGATATAAATATGGTTATGAAGTAAAACTTTCAATATTATCAATAACTTTAAATATAATCTTATCTTAATTTAAAGCTTAATATTCTTGATTACCGTTCACACTAATTGATTACCATTCAATCTATATTTTAGTATCATTTACATCTAAAATTTTAGAAGCTCATACAATGGAACTAATGATTAGAACTGGCTAATGAAAGCTAAGCCTACGCTTCACTGCCCTATCTGGAATATTTTCAGTATTCCTTCTTCGTTTCTTCAAAATTAGCACAGCGTCTCCATCACTGGATTTAGGAGTTACTTCGTTTGCATCTTTCATTGAAATTTCCTTTTCCTCAGCCTTCATTCCTATCCATTCAGTATCATCCTTCTTAAACCATTCATAAACTCCTTCTAAAGGCTGTTCTTTTTCAAAATCGAAATTCCATTTACGCGATTTCTCGATCCTGTCCCTTGTTATCGATTCTTGGATTATATTCGCTACGTTATCGATTTTTGCCTCGTCAGTGAGCTCGTTTGCTGCAAACAGTCGTCTCCTGGCACGTGGGTTGGCCGGTCTGATCATCTTTGGTGTGGTGAGGTAGTCTGTAATAAAAAAAAATAAATGATTAATATATCGTTTGGATTCTGTGTGGATGAGGGACAATTTGGTAATAACTTATGTTAAGATCTTTATATTCACATAGTAAAAATAAAAAGTACAGTTTTAATACCACAATATAATTAAGCACCCAAATATCACAAATATTTTGAACTGTTTTTTTACTGACAATTGTATTTAACATTAAATTAAAGCTTTGGATTACTTTAAATAACGCAATATAAGAAATATTCTAAACTTCTTACAACATAGTATGATTATTAAAGCAGATTTATGGTTTTTTTCTATATATAGCAGGAGGCAAAGGGAATATAACGTTTAGACCATCCGTGCCTCACTTTCGACTCAATGCCGCACTCTACCTACCAGAGCTGAACATGAAAACAATTTAAATTTCATTCCTTCGGAGGGGGACTCGAATCCAGAATCATCGTTTACAGTCAAACGCTGTTCCATTTCCGCACAAAGGTGTTTTGAAAAAAGTATATGTAAATATATCAGAATCAATAGAAATCGATCAATATCGAGTTACAGTACCGTTCGATGAGTGATAACCCAAACAATAATAAATTAATTCACACTCGTAATTATTATGATACCTCCACGTCCTCGGCCGTCTCCACTTGCAAAGAATTTATAAACATCAGATCGAATACTGTATACCTATACTTGGTATTACGTTTTTAAATATTTTTTCTTTACAAATTTTACTAAAATTATTTCAATGGCAACATATAGCACATAATTAAATCTTTAACGAGATCGAAAACTCGTAAATGTTCGTTCCTGTAAAACAGGGGCAGGGCAGAGAGACAGAGAAAGCGTCAGAAAACTATGTTGTCTCCCTTCTGCTCAACTTAGAGACATACAGACATACAAGCTACCGAGAGAGACACTTCCGTTCCCCACTTTCCGCCGAATTCTGAAGGAGGAGGCACAGCTTATTGAGTGGCTGAACTCACGAGAGCGATGAAATAAAAATATGAAATATTTCATTCTCCAGAGTAGGAATGGAATCCACGCACGCTTGAACCCCTGCTTCACGACGGCACTAATCTTATTATATTATGAGTATAAATGAAATATTATTTTCCCATGTGGTATTGAATTGACAATCATCGCGCTAATTTAAGCATATCATGTATGACAAGTAGGTACCTACCTAATAAAGTGAAAAGCGTATTATGAAAACAATACTCAAGACCTCATTCTCATGAACTACTAACATTATTTTAAATCTCACCGTATGTTTGTTATATATAAGTTTGTTTTGAAAATTATTTCTTCTTACAAGAATTTTATTATACATTATTTTAGTTCCACGCTGTGGCTGGGTAGACAAAAGAAATTTTGTGGTAAGGAAAGGTGTAAAAGGAACATTCCATTTCCCATTTTACTACCCAATTTTCGTAAAGTTTATTATAACAGTACCGGTATCTTGTAACCGGTCCTCACTTTCCGCCGAATTTTTCGAGCCATTGCGTGTTAAGTGGCGGAACTCAACGCCAGACTTTTTGTCTTGTTGCCAGAGCGGTGAAATGAAAATATTAATAAATAATAATTCATTCCCCCGAATGGGGATCGAACTCACAACCGTTGCATTACACGGATCCTTATGCTTCTGCGCCACAACTGGCCTCAAAAAAAATTGTCGTATAGGTAAATATTTAACTGAAAAGCAAAGTCTAAGTTCAACTAAACTTTAGTCAAATGTATTCACACGTTTTGTCTCCTGTTGGAATGTTAAATATTTTTTATTTCTTTTTTTCTCTCCACTAAAAATGGGATAATAATATAGCATGAGTCTTATTTGATTTGAGTTGTTGTGTTGTGACGAAACGGTAATAAACTTTTTTTGAATTTGAGTAGAATTTTTAAAAGAGAAAATAAACACTAAAAACCAATATATAAAGTAATAGCTAAATGTAATCTAAAATTGCTAGAAGTTTTGGCCGGATTGAATTGCGCACCATGTTATTAGTAGACGCGGATGTTTGTCAAACACGTCGCCACTTCAAGTGAGCCTGACTTCGCACGAAATGACCTAATTCGATGATTGACAGTATCAATACGTCTGTATGTAAGAGTCCCCATATCTAATTACAGTGTAGCTTATGGCTCGTGTGCGGAAGCTTCAATGCTAATCATATTTATAAATATCTTAACACTAGGTTCCCTCTGCCTTCCTTATTATGTGAGGGATAACGCGTGAAGCTATAAAAAAATGGCTTATTACAAATCCAGAATGAGTACGGCCGTGGCGCATGTGCGTGGCGTGTCACAATGTTTTCTTTTCGATTCTAGAGCGGGGAAATGAAAATATTAAATACTGCATTTCCTCGAGCGGGAATCGAACCCACAACCTGTTTACACATGCACACTTGCCCTTCTGGCCCGAAACGCTGACTCTCTCTTACTGGCCTCACTTTATTCGTTTTATAAATATATTAACGCATATATTTGTATATAGAAATATAGGCACTCTATATAAAACAGAAAACAGGATACAAACTGGACCGGAGTGAGGATGGACGATAGCAGAGTGTAAACAAGAGATGCGTATAGACACTGATGATAGGGTGAAAAACTTAAAATCAAACCATTTTACTTATTAAGAAGTTTTATAAAACAAATGAATATAAACTATCTAAACAGATATCATAAAAAATAAGAGTGTTTGTTGTTAACGCTAATCTCAGGAACTACTGATTCGAATTATTATTTTCTTGTGTTGCATAGTCCATTTATCAAGGAAGTAGTATAGGCATATATCGCATCACGTTAATCGTTTCTAAATAACTTTTTTAGATTAAGCATTTCAAACAACGAGGGCGATACCGTAGATAAAAACTAGTTAAAATATATTTATTATTAGCTATGCCTGCGACTATGTCTTCGTCGGAAAGTAAATTTATATATACAAGTTACATATACTATAAACAAATTAAAATAACAGTGACATTCAATGTTAAGGAAAAAATGCAGCAAATGCACAAACGGACAAAAATAAAAAAAATAAACATTTTTAGCGTTCTATAACATTGACAAATGTTCCCTAATAGTTTTTCTTATATACTTTACATGTACAGACAGCTATCAATTACATTTTTAATATATGTATAGATTTACACAAATCCAAACTTCATACATTTCCATACATTTCAATAATCAAACAAAAGCACGAACAGTCGATCGCGTGTGGATTAGCAACACTTAGCGTTCAAAACGAAACGGCCACCGTTAGCCGACTCTAATTACCTCCTTCCTAGCGAGTACCGCTTCACTAAAATTATGGCGCAACGATCTCTTGTGTAACATCCATATAAGGATTTGTATGGGATAAATAATACTTTCAAGTAATACTTTCAAGACACTCCGTTCCCCACCTTCCGCCGAATTCTGGAGGCATTGCGTGTTAAGTGACGAAACTCAACACCGCGCTTTGCCTCGACTCTAGAGCGAATAAATAAAAATATAAATGTAAATAAATATTTCATTTCCTCGAGTGAGGATCGAACTCACAACTAGTCGATATTACAGTCACACGTTGTGCCCCTGCGCCACGACTGGCATTTTGTATTAAAAAGGTAAATATTTAAAAAAAGGGCCCTACAAAAGGTGTTCGAGTGTGAATATTCACGCAAGACATCACCGATATTCGTTTTTTAATGTCTAAATTTAAAAAAATGTTATAGCGAGATTAGTTAAGAGATTAATGGTGGATGAGTTAAAGTTCTCTTCTAAAAAAGTTATCTTTTTTTTAACCTGACAAATTTCCTAACCAGCATAAGATAGCTTCACGCAGTACCCCGCTTGTAGCGAGATAGGCAGAAATTAGGGTTAAACCTTTTACCCCCGTTATATCTTAGACATATTGCGTGCTCAGAGACTCACTTGTCGCCAGAGCGTTAAAAGGAAAATAATTTATTCTCCAGAATAGAAATCGAATCCACAATCATCGCTTACTACAAAAATAAATAAATAACCATGTTATATATTAGTATGCATTATAAAGTTATTACTGATCTATTCAACTCATAGAGGAAGATATCTAAAAATTATAATAACACTTTGTGTTTACAACAACACCATGTGTATAGATAGATATGTATAATAATATGTATCTCATCCCGGAAAGTAACGGCTATTACAACTAATAGCTACTAATTAGCCACGAGGATATCCTCACAAGAGCTGTCTCTGTCCTATATAATATAAATATAACTACATCTTTTCGATTACTTTACGTGTTTTATATAATTTATATTCTTTTTTTTAAATCGTGATGAGTAGCGGACCTTAACGCCGCGCCTACATCGCAAAAATGAAAATAATTAATTCCCCTAAATGGGATACGAAACCACAATCATCGTGTTTACAGACATACTGTTCCACTGCGCCAAACTTTACGATTATTTCTCTATTAAAGATAAAATAAGAAAAATATGCACAAACAAACATTTTCATATGATGTAGATATTTGTAAGAACATGATTGCAACTTTAAACCGTCAGTGAGTAACAGGGAACCTCGTCGTTTAGAAAATCTATGGGATATCAATGTTGCAATTTATGGCTAATATAGTATTGTTTATTTTTGTAAATATGTATATATATATATATTTATATCGTAACCGGCAGTGTGGATAAACAGGAAATAATTATGATAATTCCATTACAAGTATTAATAGTTAATAAAGTTATAATAGAAGATTAGAGAACTAGCTAACAATAAATAGACAATGCTTTATTTTCACTTTGTTTTCATCTTCACGCTGTATTCCGCACACAGCAGGATAGGCAGAGGGAACATAGTGTTAAGACACTCCGTTCCCCACTTTCCACCGACTTCTGGAGGCATTGCGTGTTGAATGGCGGAACTGAACGCCGCGCTTTGCCTCGACACCAGAGCGAAGAAATGAAAATATAAATGTAAATAAATATTTCATTTCCACGAGTGGGACCACCCCTGTGCCACGACTGGCCTCAATGGCGACTAAGATATATGAAATATAAATAAAAACGGCCGCCACCATCGAGGCCTAATTAGAACGTTCCCTTCATATTCTTGTAAAAGTCATACAGTATCTTATCTTCACGGTAACTTATTCGTTTACTAATGTAACGCATTTAAATATGTACTTGTAAGTGAGTAAGGAGGAACTGCAAAAAAATTTAAATCCTTGTCACAGTCGTTAGGTACAAGGGGCGTCCTGATGATGTTTAATGAAGATTTAGCAACACACTCGCGGCTTCGCCCGCTTTAACTTATTGCAGCCAAATTGATAATCTTTATATAAATTGTATATTCCTGTAAAGTTTCAGTTTTGTAGTTTTTGCGTAAAAATTAAGCAAACGTCCATATTTAAACGTCGGAATTTTAGAATTTAGTTCCGCTCGTTTTTGTTTGTAGAAAAGACAAAGCAAAAGAGTCCTCTGATGGTAAATCATCATCGCCGCGGCATGTAACACCAGAGCTACAAGTGCGCCTCTTAAAGTAGAGATATATGCACTTTCTAAAGTACTCGTGTCGTATCGACCAGGAAATTCCAGATTCATTGAGTAAATTTAAGACAGATTCATTGAGTAAATTTAAGACATTTCGTGTTGATTTGCGGCAATTAGCACTGCACTGAGTTAAAAACAGGGAGAAAATAAAAATAATGAATTCCCGCCAGCGGGAATCGAACTCACGGCCATTGCGCTTACAGTAATACTGTATTACTGTGCCATGGAGGCTTCAAAAAAATTCAAATCCTCACGTTACAGTCGTTAGGTATAAGGGGCGATATGATGATGTTTTATAAAGTAATAGATCATACTTTGCATATAATATTCTTAATGGATTTAATCTGACATAACGATCTAAGAACGTGATATATTTTTACAATTTCATTTCATTTATGTACTTATAGTATATTTTTTGTAGCTTCACATTGTATCCTACAAAATAGCAGGAAAACCAGAGGGAACCTAGGAACCTAGCGTTAGTATAATGTTTTAGTGTTTTTGTCTAATTAGACCAGAGAAATCTCTATATTATGTATAAAAAAATCAAAAGGAAAGCTGGCTAAATATAATATATCTATACCTACTTCTATTCTTACTAATATTATAAAACTGGAGAGTATATCTTGTTGAATACACAAATATAAGAAACTATTGATTAGAATTTAAAAAATATCTTACGTATTGGATAGTATGAATATGATATAAAGCTATATAAAAATAGAAGCTTCCAAGCAAGATACTTAATCTACATTTACTTCCATTTCACCAAGGGTCAAAACAGTCTCAAAACTAACTTAATTTTATATATAAAAACGTAAAAGTTACAAAACCTACAGTCCCCTATATAATATACATATTACATAATGTCCACAACCGTCGCCACCACCGCAACGCAACACCCAAGGTATTACATTACACAGTATTAATATCAGCACTTGGTCGACTTCAGCGGAAGACCAACGTTCGTTTTACCGCGCGTGCTGTCTGATGACGCTACTCAAATTTAAAACGCTTCCGAAAGGTAAATAAGAATGAAATTATTACTATTATTGCATTTAAAATTGATTTGTACGTAGAAGGATGTCAAGCTCCATTTCTTTAGTATTTTGTTATGTTATGGTTAGATTTAATTTCTAATTTTTAGTAATATTTAATTCTAAGCAAATAAAAAATATAAAGAAAACATAGGTAAATATTTTCTTTGTATCCGCTCGTTATGATTGTAAACGCGACAGTTGGTTCGATTCCCGCTCGAGGGGATGAATTATTTCAATTTCCTAGCACAGATAACAAGACTAATCTCAGCGTTGAGCTTCGCCATTCAACTAAATGTCACGAACATTGAGTGTAAAGTGGACAATGGAGTGTCTTAACACTACATGCCTAGGTTCCCTGTGCATACCCTTATAAGTGTGGGATACAGCGTGAAGATAAGTATTAAAACTAGGAAGCATATTAGTGACACTTCCGTACGTTAAATATTTGAATTGATCCTTCCTCTCGAACGTCAAAAAGGCTCGTTTATGGTTTAACAGTTATTGTAATAAATTGGATTGACTTGTTTTGACATTTACGCCTCGTTTTTATTGAATGATTTAGTTTATTTTCTAAAGTAATAGCTGTGGAATATTATTATAGTTTGTTGTCTTTGTCTTGCTTTGTACGATATGAATTCTTCCACTTTACAGCAAAATATAAATACTGGGAGCAGTGCCTGGGACTTGTGCTAGGCTTCGAAAACAGTGTTATAGAATGCACTAACACTCGCTTTCACTGCTCAAACTTAATCTCTATTATATATAGAGATTCTATTATATAAGACAGTAAAAATATTTTGTCTGTACATTTAGTAATTTTGACTGAAATGAATAGAGGGACACTTAAAAAAAAATAATAGAAAGCAAAAAGATTTTTTTTGAATTTCTTGTCTGTCTGTCTGTCTGTCCGTCGACATATTTTTGTCCGCATTTTTCTCTGAAAGTACTGAACCGATTTACTTGAAAATTTCACCAATTGCTTTGTTTTAACTCAATTTAGGTACTAAAGTTTGATTCATCAAAATCGGTTCATTAAAAAAAAAGTTATCGTCATTTGAAAGAACTCAAGGCATTAGTTTGCCTGCGAATATTATATAGCAATCGCGCTGGTAAGATTCCTGGCTAAAGAATGACATTCGAAACGTCTTGATTACCTATATGACTGTTGATAAAAATATATATTTTTGAAGCACTATTATACAATATTTTAGACAATAAAGTAAACAAAATTGAATTGTTAGTTGAGATTGCTTTCATAAAACATAACAGTTAAGTTGAAATCGTAATTAATTCAACACGGAGATGAAGAACGATTTGATCTTCAAAGAGATATCAAGCAAATACATAGATTTTTTGGTTCGTTCGCTCGTTTGAAATAAATCTATAAAAAATGCCTAAAAACATCTTTTCTACGTGTACTCTGTAATAACTATTATACATATTTACCAATTGTACATTTAGCTAATAATATGTGTAACTAATTTAAAAACTGTACAGGAGTTAATATGCAAA